>JAEVFF010000531.1:0-200860 GCA_018901945.1 Pugionium dolabratum
TTAAAGAAGTTGTAAAGACAAAATAAGAAAAAGGCAAAAGAGGTTAACAAGCTTCATTTTTCTATTTCCACGTTTTAGAACTATTTTTTTAAATATTATAAACATTCATTTTTCAAAAAACAAATAAAAATGAGTAGATCAATATTCTTTGAAATTTCAAGATATATATATATATATATATATATATTTATATCCTAAATCCTTCGAAATTTTACCCAATATTGTTTCAAAATCTAGACAAAATCTCTGTTTTTATATAACTAAAATGCATTGGTTTACCGGTTCACTTATAATTGACGGTTAACTCTAATCTTACCGATTAGAAAAACAAAAGCAACCGTTGGAAACAAAAGAAGAAAGAAGCAGTTTCTCAAATGAAAGAAACCAACCATTTTCATTTGGTCTCTTCCTCGTGTGATTAAAAACATCGTTCTAATTTTAAAAAATGAAGCATTGGGTGGTGATTGCTTGTGTTGTAGTCTCCGGAATTCTCCTCGGAGTGTTGTTTAACGAAGTCGATGGAACTCAGATTTTGTCGAAATCAAAGCTGGAGAAGTGTGAAAAGACGTCCGATTCAGGGAATCTCAATTGCTCAACTAAGATCGTCTTGAATCTTGCTGTGCCTAGTGGATCCGTAAGCCTTTTTCTTCCCCCCAGATTAATACACGATTTTGTGTTTCATAAATTTTGTTTCTTGACGAATCAGAGTGGAGGAGAGGCTTCGTTTGTAGCGGAAATCGTCGAGGTAGAAGATAATTCGAGTAGCAATATGCAAACCGTACGGATTCCACCAGTCATAACGGTGAACAAATCATCATCATATGTTCTATATGATCTTACTTACATTAGGGTATGAATTTATATTCTTCTATATACATATTAGTCTTGATGGTCTAGAGCTGATGATCATGAATCATTCTAGAGTTAGCAGTTTTTAGGTTATGAGATTAGTTTGATTTTCGATTTTCAACACTTCAGGATGTTCCTTATAAACCTCAAGAGTATTACGTTACGACTCGAAAGTGCGAGCCAGATGCTGGACCTGACATTGTACAAATATGCGAGAGGCAAGGATCTCTAAATCTCTTTTTTTTTTCTTCTTCTTTTTGTCCTCTCGCAGTGATCTCTTTATAGTGTTGTTCTTCAAATGAATTTCTTGTTTAGCAGGCTTTTGTTACTCTCTCATAGTATTGGGTATAAATCGATTCGTTTCTCCGGTGATGCATCATAGATTTTTAATAGTAACTGAGTGTATTTAACGTCTATTTTCACGATAGTTGTATATCGATTTGTCCCATATAATCTGAAAATCTGAATTTTATTGAACAACGTTGATCACCTGTTGGTTTTGATGGGTATCTTTCACTAATTTTCTAGTGATAATCATACAGGTTGCGAGATGAGAAGGGCAATGTTCTGGAGCAGACTCAGCCGATTTGTTGTCCATGTGGACCTCAGCGAAGAATGCCTTCGTCTTGTGGAGATATATGTATGTGCTTCTTTAGTTCAACATTTTGTATCTTGTATAGAACAGTTGGACTCTAATTTATTTTCTTGACTTTGATTAGTTGATAAGATGATAAAAGGAAAGGCAAATACTGCGCATTGCCTTCGTTTTCCAGGTGACTGGTACGGATCCTTACACGATTTTTAAATAAGCTGCTCGTGATGCATAAATATGCTTTATCCTTTTGTGGATTTGGAATTCATTCTCTTGTGCATTTACCCTTACTGAATTTGGCCACTTGATATCTCTCCTCTAGGTTCCATGTTTTCGGCATTGGACAACGGTCCCTTGGATTTAGCGTCCGGGTTGAGTTGAAGACAGGATCTAGAGTTTCAGTATGTTTACTTCATTAATCTCCCTTTTTCTTCGGTTTTTCAAGCTGGTTTTGTTCAGAGTTGTTGGCCTTAAAAATCTTTCTTTTTTTTTTTATCGCAGGAAGTGATCATTGGTCCTGAAAATAGGACAGCTACTGCAAGTGATAATTTTCTCAAGGTTAATCTTATAGGAGACTTTTCTGGTTACAAAAATATTCCTTCTTTCGAGGACTTCTACCTTGTAATCCCAAGAGAGGTAAATGCTTATTCACTTGACTTCTTTTTAACTTGTGCCACACTATAATGATAAAAGAATTTCCTGCCGAGAAAAGGCAGCTGCAGCGGGACAACCTGGGAATTTAGGCAGAAACTACTCAATGTGGATGCTGCTTGAGAGAGTGAGATTTACATTGGATGGCCTAGAATGTAATAAAATCGGCGTTGGCTATGAAGCTTTCAACAGCCAACCAAACTTCTGCTCTTCACCTTACTGGAGTTGCTTGCATAATCAACTATGGAACTTCCGCGAGGTCAGTACTTTTAACATTCTTCCACCTTATATATATGTTCTCTGTTTCACCGATAACAAGTCTACTTCAGGCAGATATGAACCGTATCAACCGACACCAGCTTCCTCTATATGGACTTGAAAGAAGATTTGAGAGGATCAATCAACATCCAGTTATGTTCCAGCTTTCCTAGTTTCTGAATCAATAGAATATAAGATTTTTTTTCGGCTTATTAGATTTTCCTTTAAATGATACAGAATGCGGGACCTCACTCCTTCTCCATTGGAGTAACAGAAACACTCAACACAAATATAATGATAGAACTAAGAGCTGATGATATTGAATACGTTTTCCAGAGGTTAAATGTCTTCGAACTTTTGGAAATGCTGATTATAAAGTAAAGTAAGTAATTTTTTATGTGTTTTGCAGGAGCCCTGGTAAGATCATTAACATCGCTATACCAACATTCGAGGCACTTACACAATTCGGTGTTGCTGCAGTCACAACCAAAAACACCGGTGAAGTAGAAGCATCTTATAGCTTGACGGTATTATTTAAAACTGATTCTTCTCTGTTACTTTGATAGCGAGAAAGATTTCTCGACGTATTAATCGCATCTCCTTTCCTCTGTGCAGTTCGATTGCTCCAAAGGCGTAGCTTTCGTTGAGGTAACTCCCAGTTAAATCTTCCAAGATTAAGCATTGTTGATGTAAACTTATATATATTGTTTTAGGAGCAATTTTTCATTATAAAACCGAAAGAGGTTACAACTCGATCTTTTAAGCTGTACCCAACGAAAGATCAGGCTGCAAAATATATCTGCACAGGTGATTCTACTTTACAAGAACAAGTACTAGACTCTTTTCTCCTACGTTTCCCTCCATAAAAATGCTCTGTTTTCCTTGTGTATAGCTATTTTAAAGGATTCTCAGTTCAGCGAAGTAGACAGAGCCGAGTGTCAATTCAGCACGACAGCTACCGTACTCGACAATGGAACTCAGGTCCCTCTACAGTTCAATTGATGCCTGATTAATGTCGATGTCGATTTTTGAGTGACCAGTATTTTCAACCTGCAGATTACTAACCCATTTCAACTTCCAGAGACCCATCCTAAAGGTTTCTTTGAATCAATCAGGATAATGTGGACGAAACTCGTGAACGGAGTAGTCGATTTTATTACCGGAGAAGCATGCAGGTTACACACTTTTACTAATTCTTCTATCGAATTTCTTTGAGAATGATGATAACTTGAATATGAATCAATAATGTTCATGCAGAAACAAATGCTCGAGTTTCTTCGACTTCAGCTGCCACATTCAGTATGTTTGCTTGAGCTGGATGGTTATGTTCGGCCTCCTCCTCGCTATATTCCCAACCAGTAAGTGTTTAAACCATAAACCGCAAAATCTCTAACGCCAAAATTACACGAATTTAACTTTAACGGTTTTGTTTATGTAAAAAATTCACAGCTTGTGTCCTTCTCTGGCTCTTGCACCAAAAGGGACTCTTTGATGCATTCTACGACTGGTGCGAAGATCATTTTGATTCAGACCATCAGAGATTATTACACACCAGAGAAAACGCTGTAAACCGACGTTTTCATCATCCTCATCATCACCAGCATCGTCATGGTGTCAGAACGCATAATAGTCACCATCGTAGAACACACAAGAGACACAAACACCATAATAGGAAAGACGACGACGTTTTGAGGAAGATGCTTGAACGTGACCACATTGAGTCTCACTATTACCATCAACTTCACAGGGTCCATAAGGATAGCAAGCAGAAGCAGCGAAGGCACGGGATCGTGGTGCCACGTGACGTGCACGTGGGCAGACGTAGGAGAGAGATGCTATTTCAGAATTAAGAAAAAAAAGTTATGCTTTGCGGATACGTAAAGTGAAAGAAAAAAGCAGTGGTTACATGTGAAAGGAGGAAACTTGTATGTGATAGTCACTATGATTATTCCAAATCAATAGGGACGTCTAATGACAATGCATAAATGTGATAATTATGTGCTAATTAACATTTTGATGGTTCATATGCTTCGTCTTCGTGTTAAAAAAAAAACATGCTTCGTCTTCTTTTTTTCCTTTTGTAACTCGTGGCTCTTTAACCCTACATAGTCATTGATAGATAATAGAATTACACACAATGTTATCAAACAATTATGTAAAAGGCTCATATTTGTTGCTAGCAGGCGCTGAGTTTAATTAGACAGCAAGCAAAAAAAAAAAACCATTAACAGGATATTGACAAAATTTGAAAATGAATTTAATGCAAAAATTTATTTTTATTTATTATTATAATCGGAATATTTTCAAAATAAAAACCAATTTTTTTGTAACACTACCGGTGACTGCAAACACGGATTTGTCTCGTTTCGCTTGAGATCCGATCTTTGATATGGTGGTGGACTGTTTTGACATTTCATCGTATAAAGTATATATAATGATAAACTAGATTTAAATCCACGTAAAAATATATTATATATTATAATTAATTATTTATTAAATAAATATAAATTAGAAACACATAAAATTTATTTCTTATTAAAATAAATATATTAAAAAATTTAATATTAATTGTACAAATGAAATAAACAATAAAAATGGATTATACAAATAAATATAAATTGTTTATATTTTGGTTATACAATATTATTAAATACGTAATAATTATAAATGTAATAAATATTTAACTAAACAAACTTTTGTTTAATATTTTTTAATAATTTTTCAAATTAATATTTTGTTTATATTGTATTTATGTTTTATGTCGAAATATTAAAAATTTACATATAATAAAAGGGATTAAATGTTTATCTAATGTTATTTTCGTAAATATTGTAATGAATTATACTAAATTATGTTTTAATCAACATTTTGGATTAAATATTTGATATATTTGTAAATCATATATAAAAATAAAATTTATTTGTTAAAATAGTTCTTAATTAATATATTAAATTAATATATTAGAGATTGACTTTTTTTGTAATTTGTCTCCGTAAAAGTGCTTACGCTATAATGTTTTCGTATTATTTCATTATAAAACGTTCTTCATCTCAAATAACGTTTCAAAATCTTTCCACAATTTTTAATTGTATTTAGGTGGTCTGTAGGGATTTCTATATCTTCGGGTTAGGATCGTTTCTTTCAAATTTCAAGTAATTTAGTATTAAAAATATATAATTTATTCTACTATATTTTTAAATTTTAGGTTGAGTTCATCTCATTTTTTTTTAATTTTGATCTGTTCGAATAATTGTTAGAAAATTTGGTTTTTATTCGGTTCAAGTATTTTATCAGAAAATATCCACATATACAGTTTGGTTAGTGTATTTTTTATGAGAATATCTAAAATATATGAAATTAACCAAAATATTAAAAAATATATTCAAAAGTATCTGAATTAGCCTTTAGCCGGGGTTTCGGCCAATTCATACACAAACTTTTATCTGCGGTTACGATTCGATTACGAACTTTATACATGTGCTATTTCATTCACGCATTTTTTGGTCAGCGCCATAACATACATTGACTTGATTAATTCGTATTAATCATACACTAGGGGTAAACGATGTTTAATCTACCGTTAATCGAAGCTGACTGGAATGACAGGTCAGCGACGACATAATTTTATTAAATGAGTTAAGGAAAGTAGAAAAACGTCGTCGTCCAACTTCTTCTTCTCTTCCCCATGGTGCAACGACAATGGCAAAATAAAAATTAGGGTTTTGTAAATTTTCAGATTTTGGAAAATCAATTTGACGCAAAATTAGGGTGGAGAAGACTCTGGTATGTATTTCGAATTGGGGTTTTTGTGTTCTCGTTTTGTGTGGTGTCGAATTAGGGTTTATAATTTTTCAAAAATTTGTGCTTTACAGTGGTGAAAATTCGTGAAGAAATGAGTGTAAACAAGGAAATCGATCGGGCTGTTCGCGGAAAAGGCATTCCAAGAGTTTGTCGATGTGGAGAATCTTCTATAATTCGAACTTCAAGAATTGAGCAAAATCCAGGGAGAATTTTCTATTGTTGTCCTAATAGATCCGAAAATCAAAATTTTCATTTGTTTAAATGGGCAGATGAATCGTTGGTTGAAGAAATTGAACAGCTTGAAATCATTGTAGATGATGTTAAAGGAGATATGGAAAACCTTGTGGATGGTTTACGAAATTGTCAAAATGAAATTGAGAATCTCGAGTGTGAGACACGAACTTGCGAAGCTGTTATTCATCGGTTTAAAAACGATATTGACGAGATGAAAGCAGTTATGCGTGGTTGGGAGACAAAGATTGAAGAATATAATGGTGAATTCGAAAATTACGTAAGATAATTGTAGTTAGTGTTGTCATATTTGTGTTCTACTTGGTTATTTTATCATGAATGATGAAATGTGTGTGTTACTATAATCTGATTTTGTTCAAATAATTGAAGTTGGAAGTTATCTGTTTTTTGTTTGTGTTCTGCTTTTGTTCATGAAATAATCGAACTATGTGTTATGCTTTTGTTCATATGAAGTTCTGTTCAAATAAACTGTTGTTTTGTGTAAAAATAGCCTGTAAAAAGCATTCCACAAACAGCTTGTAAAAACATTCCACAAACAGTAAAACATGCATCGATTAAACAGTGGCTTCGATTAAACATGCATCGATTTAAAATATTCCACAAACGGAGATTACACAAAGAGATTACATTAGAGATTACACCAAAATAGACTACACCAAGAAAATAGGCATGTCAATCTACAAAAAAACAGTTTGATTTGTCTACATATTAACCCAAAAAACAACCTAAACATTCACAGAATTTTGCGTTGGCTGGCTTGGTCCGTCTCCGTAGTCTTCATGTATAAATTCTGCGGCAGTTTGAAAAGCATTTTTGGATGGCCTGGTGATCTTGACTCCAACATTTGTACATCTCCTTGAGTTATGTCCTGCCAAACCACAATTTCCACAGTGCATTGTCCTCCCTTTTTTGCTCAAGGTGACCTTTCTGGTAGGAGATTCATGCCTGCTCTTCATCTTCTTATGTTTTTTCTTTTGGCCCTTTGATTGATCACGAGGAGGCGCTTGAATTGTTTCACCAGAATTCTTCCAAAATTTTGTACCATTTAGTGGGAGAATTGAGTCGTTATACTATTGCCACCAAGTAGAAGCCAAATACCAGTTTGACACATAATCATCAAGCTTAAGCTTTTTGTCTAGGATTACCCGTAAGGCATGGCGATAAGGAATCCCTGAAACATCCCACATCCGACAGCTACACGTCCTTCTTCGCATATGCACCTTAAAAGGTGACCCATTCTTTGTAACTTCAAACCACCCATTTGGTCCATCAAATATCTTGCAATATTTCCGGTACTTAGTTTCCAACTCAACAGCTGTCGCGACTTTAGGTGTGAATGTACCTGTATGCTCCATAGACTTTTTCTTTCGCAGTCCAATCTGAACCATTGCTTGTCTCCTTATTGTTTCCAGCATCTCTACAAGTGGCAATTCCCTAGCTTTCTCAATGGCACTGTTATATGATTCGGAGAAGTTGTTGTGAACGTCTTCACAACAAGCTATGCTTGAGAAGAAAGCTCGGCTACAATTCCTCGGATTTTTCAACATCATCAAGTCATAAACTTCGGAGTCATACGCCCTAACTGCTTCAATGGCTTTTGTATAATCGGTTGTATTGTAGCTCTCTGCAACGGCCCAGAATAATGGCTTCATGAGCGGCTTATTAGGGAATTTAGACTTCAATTTTCCATAAATGTGACGTGCGCACATTCGATGTTCTATCTTAGGTAGCTCTTGCTCAACCGCGAGTACCAAGCCCTGAAATGAAGTATAAATCATAAGTAAAATATAAATAAGAATCAAAACACAACAAAAAACACACTTACTTTTTGTTAGTCCGATATAATTGTATAGCCTTCTCCATCTCCAAGGCCGAAATCACATTTAAGCTTTCGTAGAAACCACAACCATGTATCCGAGTTTTCGACATTTACAACCGCCCAAGCAACTGGATATATTTGATTATTCGCATCTCTTCCCGTGGCTGCCAATAATTGTCCTTTGATAGTTGATTTCAAAAAACATCCATCGATGCCTATGATATGCCGACAAGTTGTAATCCATGTGTTTCGAAGTGCTTGAAAACACACATAGAATCGATCAAACATTTCCACTCCATTTTCTCCAGGAGTTGTCCCAAGCTCAACAGTTGAACCTGGGTTCGACCTACAAAAAAAAAATTCAGTTAGTAAGAACAATAATAATTAACTACAATCTCTAACTTGTAATTATTATAATCAAAATCACTTACTCTTCAATCTCTAATTTGTAATCTTTCAACCGCGAGAATTGCTCATCATGCTCGTTTTGGATTAATTCAAGTGCATAGGCCTTTCCCTTTCTACATTGGTCGTGCGTAACCACGATTTTGTAGCGTTCTTCCATTTGCTCTTGTATAAACTTAGGTTTGAAATCTGGATCCTTCTAATCTCATTTATAAAGAGCTTCACAATCACCGTTCGAGTAACGATCCTACAAGTTCCGTTGAGGATACAACTATGTGTTCTTTCAAAAGTCTTCACCATGAACTTCCCGACCGGTTCTTCGAATGAGCAATAAAGCCTCCAAGGGCAGTCACTTTTCTGGGCGCATTTCACCTCGCATATAACATGTCCCCATCTCGTATATTTGACATTGCATCCTTCTTTTATAACATACTCCACGACAACCTCTTTGAACTCTTTTATACTAGCAAATACTTGACCAAGTTTAATCTCACCACTTCCTCTTCTCCACGTTTCATATCGTCTACTTTGTGGTTCGTCGTCTTCTGAGTTATCTGGAGTATCATGGTAATTTACATGTTCTTCATCATCCACAAAATCAACAAAGTGTGATTCAACCCGAGCTTCTTCATCATACGTTTCTTCATTTTCGTTGTCATTATGACCATCCATTTCATCCACATTTTGCTCCTCATTTTCAACAGCCAATTCTTCAGCATCATCTGCCTCCATATAGACATCTATTTCATGCGTATAATGAGCTGTTTCACACATCTTTTGAAACATTCCATCACCAACAACCATGTATTTCAAATCTGTTAATACCTCGAAAGGAAGCTTATACCACAGTCGATGTCCATACAAAGATACTCTTAAATCTGCTTGTAAGCTTGTAAACATGTTTTCAGGTTGTGTCTCAACAATCAAAACCTCTCCTCCAACATAATTCAGAATGCCATTAACTGTCTCAAATTTTCCATTATAATAACAACTGAATATAGCATCATTTGGATCGTCTCGATCGTTTGGATCATTATCCACACTGCAAAATCAAAGAAACAATCGATTCTTGAAACATCAAACTAATTGAGAAGACAATACACATACAATATAATATTATAAAATCAAACTAAATCTGTCTCTAAGTCAGTCTCGAAATCACCCTCTAAAACAAACTAAATTAATCTCTAAATCCCACAAATACTATGGTACAAAATTGCACAAAATCAGTTTCTAAATCGCATAAATACTATGCATTATTTTCTTTATCCGTACCTGAAATTTAATTCATAACTATCAAAAGTCAAATGGAGTATTTCTGAGATTTGAGCATGAGGTATGGATCAAAAGTTAACTATCAAAATCATAACTATCCATCAGATCCATCAAAACAAACATGCGCAAATGGTAAAAAGCAATAGTCACCTTCAAGGTAAAGTAAAGGTAAACGATAAGAGAGAAAAAGGAGAACTCCTTCAAGCTTTTAGAGTATATGTAAACTTGACATAAAAAAGGAACAGAATCAAAAAATATGTCCGTTCAAAATACACCTTTAGAGTCAAAGATCCTTAATCAAAATACACCTTTTAGAGTCATCACGACCAGAAATGAACTTGTTTACACAAATTATAAAACAACATAGCATTAGATTTCACAAAATATTTACCGAACTCAAGGGACATGGATCAACCATTAAATCTTATCCATTGGGCAAATGATCGATGAAAGGGGGAAAGACCATAATCGTCCAAGTTTTAGAAAACTGATCCAGAAGGACCAAAACCAACATATAAAATTCATTTCAGCCTTGAATATATGAAATTGGGAAGGAAAGAACTCCCCTTAAAGGAGGGAAACGAGTATCGAGTTTCTTCCTCATGGTCAGAAACAAATCGTACAAAATCACACAAAATCGCACAAAACCCCTAACTAAATCGAAACACACAAACCCTAAACAAATCGATTTTCTTCGATTCACATCCGGGTTTACACAAACCCTAAACCGAATCGATTTTCTTCGATTAACACAAACCCTTACCTCATTTCTTCGATTAGCAGCTCCACAGACCTCCAAAACCTTCCAACCAGTCGATTTTGTGACACTCGATTTCGGTTGTTCCTATGGGAAAAATCCCCACCTTTGTCGTTCTAATTTGGGGATATTAAACCTAATTTACGAGTAACACACAAACGACGTCGTTTCGACAATTGTATATAACGAATAAAACGACGTCGTTTAACTAATTATATAGTTAATATTTAAAATTAATTAATTTCCTATTATCTGACGAAGCAGCACTTAACGGTTTCACTAACACCGTCAAGTCAACGTATGTTATGGCGCAGACCAATAAGTTTGTGAATGAAATAGTAAGGTATAAAGTTTATAATCGAATCGTAACCACAGAGGAAAGTTTGTGTATGAATTGGCCGAAACTCCGTTTTTAGCTTTATGAATATATTTCTAAATATCTAAAAAATTAGAAAGAAAAAGAAAATCAAAAGGATAAAAACTTAGTAAGTTCTTAGGTATAAGTTAATTAGAAACAACCATTTTCTAGACTTTATTACCTTGATACCAAAAAATAATTTCTAGTTCTCATGTTTATGTTTTGTATTTTGTTTATAAGCTATTAACGTTAACCTACATACAAAATGATAAACATATATATTAACATTACATCACTTTTACTATTAATATTTTTTTACAGTTTAGTAACAAAATTAAAAATTAATTTGTAAATACGACTAAATCGATAATAAGTCAACTCATTATTTCACTGAATTTAATTAAAAATATTGATTCTTATGATTTAATGTTGAAGTTAGAACAATCGAGAAACTTCAAGGTGGTATGCAATTCACACGTAAAGCGCAAAATGACCCATCAAAAAAGCAGAAGAGGAAAGGCCCAGAAGACAATTAACGGAAATCAAAATTAACAAAACAGAAAAGAGAGTAAAAGACCTTAAAACGACGAGTCTCACCGATCCAATCCCATTCACAACAAAAAGGAACGGTAAGAACATCTTTTCTTTCCCCTTCCTCACTCCAAATCCCAAAAAGACGATACTTCACAACAATCATAAGTTGCGAAAACGATACTTCCCTCAGATTCTCTTCATCGTTCTTTTATGGCGACAACAAATCAGGAAGCAATCGACACTTTCACCAGCATCACCGGCGCTTCAGACGCCGTCGCCGTTCAGAAGCTCGAGGTTATTCATCTGGATTTATGTTCTCCATTTCGAGATTCTTGATCTTTTTTAGATGCTAACATGTTTTGTTTGGATTCTTTCCGAAGTTTCTCGAGTCGATAAAATGAAAGTTCGATGAGACGATCGTTTGGTTATCAGATACTTTTTCCCCAACCGTTCTGTTCTTTGTTTTATGCTAATCTCTGATTGTTGGGGTTGTAGTGGAAGTTGATTTTCAGAGTTTTAGGTCATTGGATGGTTTGATTGAGTTTCTAGAAGGGTTTTTGTTCTTACATTGCTGTTTAGTTTGACTCTTTATTCTGAATCCTCGCGTGTAACATATTTAGTACTTGTTAATGGATGGTTGTATGGTTTTAACCGATGTTTGCAGAGATTTTCTTCGAATTTGAGAGCTGATTGTGGAGTGGTTTATGTAGTTTTCATGTATTAATATAAGTGTAGTTCTTGGTTTATCTAATTGATTGGCTTTTCCAATCTTACCTTCTTTTTGATTTGCAGGAACATCGTGGCGATCTTAATCAAGCCGTGAATGCATATTTCAGCGAGGGAGATCGAAATGTGTATGCATCCATCTCACTGATGATTTTTCACCTTTTTGATGTCTTTTTCATCTTCATATTTGTTAATTTTTGTGTGTGGTACGTTCTTACGGTCTTTTTGCAGAGTACGTGAAGCACCAGTGAATGTCCCTCATGATGATGCAATGGATATAGATGATGTGCTTCCGGCTGCACAATCTCCTCTATCTCTTCTCACTGCAGCTAGAACTATGACCCCCTTTTCGCTTCTGGATTCAAACTTTGGCAGAAGTATATTTAACAATGATCCTCTTATGCCACGCCCACCTCCATTTGTTAGTCATCCTAGAGAGGTTAGACAGATACCCATAGAGGTTAAGGACAGTGGGCCATCAGAAAGATCTAGTAACGCTCCTATGATTGAGGATGTGACAGAAACAGCACATGCTCAGGGTCCAGCTACCCAAGGGACTGTTATTGTAGATGAAGAGAGTGATGATGATAATATTCCTTTTGCACCAACAATAAGAAGTAGGCAAGTTAGACCTGCCGGTTCTGCAACCAATAATATTCAAGATTACAATGATATAGAAGAAGAAATGATCCGAGCTGCTATTGAGGCCTCAAAAATGGAGGCTGAGGTAAGCGTTTCTACCAGAATGGGCGTATTTGGGTTTGTCTTTGTTGTCCATTTTGACCTTTAATTTAGCAAAATTTAGTTGCTATTTTAATTGTTTTATAGGGATTAAATAATCCTTTGCTTGAAGAGAGGCCGTCTCACATGGGAGATGATGATGACATAGCAAAAGCTGTCACAATGTCATTGAAGGTCTGTGCTTGTCTCCGTTCTCTTTTATTTTTGCTTCCATCTCCCTTTGATCTCGTTTAACAGAAGTGAGTGCAGTCAGCGGAGGAAGAAGTTTTGCGCAATCAAGGGTATAAGGCCTCAACCTCAGAAATAGGAGCTTCTGAAATGGCTGCTCCTCAAGGACCTCAAGATACCCAAGCCCTGAATGGAAGGTTTGTTGGCTCTTTTCTGTAACCCTTTGCTACGGTGTTATCTCTGAGATTAATATCTCTAGTTGCAAAAACTCCTGTCAAGGGGTTTGTCCACTGGTATTCATCAAATAACAAGGCCCAACGATTTGTCTTTTGTATTGTCCAGATTGGCAGCACCTAGCTCACCATTTGAGGATGAATTTGATGATGTTGATGAGCAACCTCTTGTTAGACACAGGCCTAGACGCCAGGCGTCTGGATCTCTGGCCCCACCTAACGCCGACCGTTCCAGGAGCGGGAGTCCTGAAGGAGATAATCCAGCGGATAATGGCAATGCGTTTCCTTCTGAGGTATCCATGGAATCCGTTTTGTTTCTTATACCTAGACCAGACTCGAATACCTGTATTACTTTACAGTTAAGAATCCTAGAATAGCTACTCCACGCTGTTACTGATATTCGTTCGTATGCTCCACAAGTGGGGAGGCATTTCGTCGGAGGAACATGATGAAGCTGTCATGCTCGAGGCTGCCATGTTTGGTGGCATCCCTGAAACTGGATATAATCATCTTCCATTCTTACCTCCTCAGCAGAGGGCACAACCACGTCCACCCTCACCTTCATTGACAGCTCAAAGGTTGATACGAGAACAGCAGGTTAGGCAACACTTATTGGTTGCTTGACTGAACCCCGCTCTATTTATCGAGGGTTATTGATAGTTTTCTTTGAACTTCTACATCGTGCAGGATGATGAGTATCTTGCATCTCTGCAAGCTGACCGAGATAAAGAACTGAAATCCATTAGAGAGGCTGAAGCACGTCGGTTAGAGGAAGAATCTGCTAGAAATGCCTTTCTGGAGGAAGAAAAGAAAAAAGAGGAAGAAGCTCAAAGAAAACTCGAGGAGGAACAGGTGTTATTTCCGTTTTCGCATATAAATTAGGCCGCATTCAATCAATTTTTCCTTGATTTTTTTATTGAGGATTGTTATCTGAGACTCCTGCAAGTAGATAGAGAAAGATCAGACGAACAAGACGTACCTTGAAAACCCTTTTCTTGCTTCAGAAAGATGGGGTTCTAATACCGTACAGGGATTATGAAAAATAATCTGTCTGTTGGAATGTTAGCATGTAGGCCGGTTGGTTTGCACAAGATCTTTGCAAAAGGGGTTACTAATACAGTGTGTTATCCTCTGAATGCTGTTGCAGGAGTTAGAGAGACAACTAGACGCAAAAGAAGCGACACTACCTAAAGAACCACAAGCAGACGAAGAAAATGCCATTACCCTTCTAGTGCGGATGCCAGATGGCACTCGACGTGGCCGCCGGTTCCTTAAATCCGACAAACTCCAAGTGAGTTTTCCCCAAAAAAGAAGTTTCACTTTGCTATTGCATTACTCAAATTGTATACCTAAAAAACGGTTGATTGCACAATTTTGCAGTCTCTCTTTGACTTTATAGACATTGCCAGAGTGGTGAAACCCAACACTTACAGACTGGTAAAACTTCGTCCTCTCTGTATATAAATCTATATTAGTTACGTTTTTTCTATGTATAAAAGCAAGTCATACCTAAGGATGTTTTGACGGACAAACCCGGTTTAAATAAGATCAATGAGTATATAGGGTTCAGACTCCAGACCCTCAGGACCGGGTAGGCAGTAGAGGATAACTGACATAGTGTAAAGCAAAGATGATATGTTTTTGACATCAGGACTCGTTCTATATTGGCCGGTTATTAAATAAAGTTGAGAAATTACAGGTGAGGCCATATCCGAGGCATGCGTTTGGGGATGGAGAAAGTGACTCTACGCTGAATGATCTTGGCTTGAGCAGCAAACAAGAGGCATTGTTCCTTGAGCTTATTTGAGTTGTGCTTTTACATTTGTCGTCTGCTTAGAAAATCTTTTGAATTTCAAATGTTTTTTTTTAATGTGAGAGATTATATGTTATAAAACCAAGTCGTTTCAGAAGGAAACGCAAATCGTGTGTTACAAAACAGAGTAATCAATTAATTATAAGTCATGAAATATTCGGAGATCGAATTAAATCGATTATTAACCAAAAAGATTTAGAAATCGATTAGTACTACTATTTTCTTATAAAGTAGTACTATAATAAATGAAATCATTTAATCATATTAAAAACAAAAATGGTCTTACTGGTTCTTGTAAGTTGACCGTCTTACGATCGGAATCGTAGGCAATCTATAACATTACTACATTACGTTATCTATCTATCACACAAGCAAAGCCCAAACGCCTACAGGTGTGATACCGATAGTCTCTTGTCGAAAGAACACACCATTGATGTATTCGTTCACCAAAACCGAGCAGAAAAAATTGCAGATTTGGGACTCGAATTCTCCCACCATAAGTTTGTCAATTGACTTATTCTCTTCTTTCCTAGAGTGAGATCGGTTAGGATTATATATGGTCTAAAGCTAGGATTAGTTTAAGGATTCTATTTAGAAAACATTATCGGAGCACTTAGATTATGGAGCTATTTCATTTTTCAACTCTGTTAATATATGAACATTCCTTAACGCCTCCAAAGCCCTCACCACAGTCGTTATCTTATCAGTAACTACTTTTTATTCACTTGATTAATTATTACATCAGTAATATTTCTGAGTAAATCACAGACTTGTTTTATAGTTTCGATGTAATTAACAGTTGGAAGCTGCAAATGCAGATCTGGAAATTACAAAAACACGTACATATATTGAATAAAAAGCATTGTTGTAAATCTAATTAATAGCAAAAAGTCTGAGGAAAGAACGCAGTAGAGCCAAATAGTGACGTGCACACGCACACGTGAGAGGCAAACACTGTATTTTAGCCGCACGAATCTCGTCCGCTGTTTTTATTACAAGGTCAACTTCTGGTGTCTCTCTTTCAAATATTACAATATCTTAGTTTCATTTCAAATATTACTAATCTTGTTAATTTATTAGATTCTGATTTCAAATCTATACCAATAAATAATTCCCACGAACGTTACTTCAAATTCAAAAAAATATATTTAAGACCTCGGTTTTATGATCACATACACCTCACATAGAAGCTTCTTTCTTCATCTTTTTTCACTATAAATCTTACACTCTTTTCTTACACTCGAAATCACCATTTCAAATGGCGTCGATCATCTCTTCCTCTGATCAACGTCTTTCCACAACCACGAGACGTTTAAAGCCGTTGATGTTGAGAGATTACTTACTTGATGATCTCAGCTCTTGTTCATCCAACGGCTTCAAATCATTCCCACGTCGTTCCTCATCATCATCTACCGTTCGTCGTCTCCTTGACGCTGAGATCAAACGGTCAGGATTGATCCATCACCACAAGCCACGTCTCGCTAGAAGAAACCGTAGTACAACCTGCGGAACGGCGATCAGCCACGCCGTCCATAAAGCTTCCACGGCGTTTCTAAACGCTGTTAAACTGTTACCGTTTCCTTCCACCGCTAAATCTCCGTCACAAAAGGGAGATGATAACAAACAAGGCGTTTTCTCGAGAAGCTTCTCTAAACGACTTTTGAGCAGAAGCTTCTGGAGGAAACCGCTAAGTCAATCTCGCCGTGAAGTAACTTTCGTCGACGGAGATGGAGAGATCCAGTGGTGGCGATCGGCCGCGTTTTTCCCGGAAGAAAAGAATTTAGATCAACCGTCGCCCGATCTGATATCACAAATCTCCATTGTCGCTCACGAAGCAACATTCTCAATCTCTCCAGCTGCGACGATCACCACCGTGGATTATATTCCCGGTGACTTTTCGAGTTCCGGTAGTGAGTTTTTCGCGAACTCGTCGTCTTCGGAGATTGTACAGTCATCTTCTTCATCGTTCTCTTCGTCAAGTGGTGAAACTGAGGAAGTCTCGAACGAAGACGCCGCCGTGGAAGACGGGATTGAGAGCGGAGAGAGTTTAATCGCACATGAATGTGACGGATCATCTGTCAGCCGTAACAGCCTGTGTAACAGAAAGGTTAGTTAGTTAAGCTTATAGCTCGTTTTCTTCTTATTCAGTGTACAACTGTCACTATGTGAAAGCATTTTATTTGAAAATTTAATTTAAAAACTATAAAAGGTTAGATATTGAAACTTGTCGGGGAACGCGTGCAAGTCACGTGTATTATAGCAAGGGCTGAGATTCTTCTAAGTAGCTTCTAATGCGGATTACACGGCACATGATCCCGCGAGACTATTTTATGTTTCATGGTACTTCATGTACCGAATTATTTACTCCCGTTCGTACACATTTCATAAGAATTTATAATCTTTTTTTAGATACGAATATCCTTAACACATTTTACTAGTAACATTATTTTCAAGAATAATGTGCTCATGGGATGGGTTGCGTTTTATCAACTTATTAATGTCACTATGATTATTTCTCATTATTTATTTACTTTTCAATTTTAGCTTATTCTTTTGTAATTGCACATTTGTAGGATTGTGTGAATGAAGAAAAAGAACAATTGAGCCCAGTATCGATCTTGGATTGTCCTTTTGAAGATGATGAAGACGATGAAGAAGCAATCAGTCACATGTCACACCAAAATGGTATTTTTTTATTCATTGATATTAAACAAGTTGATAACCAAAAGAAAAAATGTGACTTTTGTATTCTATTGAGCTAATGTTATGATCTATTTGCAGATACATATGAGAAAATAGCAAGAAAAAGCAGGAGAGTGAATGGTTCGGTACGGCTTGAGCCAGTAGACTTGGAGAAACGCATAGAGAAGTATCACACGCTAGAAACCGATGAGGAGGAATCAGAAACACGAGCAAATCGCTTGTTTGCTCTTGTCAAGTCGAGAATTGGCGAAACAAACAACATACTAGCTTCTAAAGTAGCGGATAACCTCTTGTTAGATTATCTTCAAGAAGATAATATTGGAGCAAAGGAAGAGACAGTCGTGGTGAAGACAGTAGAAGAGTGGGTTATGGGGAGACAAGAAGAGATGTTTATGAGTTGGCAAGTGAGAGAGAAGAGAGAGGTTTATGTGAAGGAAATGAAATGGGGTTGCATTAATGGAGATGAGAGAGAGTGTGTGTTTGAAGATTTGGCTAATGGTTTCGTCACTTCCTTGGTGGATGAATTCATCTTCGACTTAGCTTCGTAATGAAATTTTATAGTTTTTCTTTTGGGAATTAAGATCTTGGCTTTTTGTTAAAAATTATTATTATATTTCACAATGTATTAAATAGATGTTATCTGGAATAAAGGCATATATATAATTAAGGGCAATGATTCGTATATTAAAAACAAAACTTATGTGGGTCATGCATGTTCATTTTCCAATCTTTTAAAGTATGGGATGAGAGTTAGAGTCTATTGTCATCAATCATGTGTTATTTATTTAGTTTTTCAAACTCTTAATATGAACTTTGAGTTGTTTTACTTTAAAAATTCGAAATCAAATTAAAAAAAGTATTATTGAAAGTTAAAGAATTTTGAAAATATATTAAACAAAAATAGAATACAAACATTTGAGAAAAACAAGTGAATTAGTGGTTTTCACATTGTTGTTGTCATTTGATACATGTAGAAATCAATTGTACTCATAAATATTTTTCATGGAAACACACGAATCTGATTCCATCTTCCTCCGATTTGTTATCATATTGGATGGGATTGTTACTATTTAGTTAACAATTCGGATAAGAATTATAATATTATTTTGAAAGTTTATATGATTAGATAACATGCTATATATATTGGTATATTTATGCTTGAATATATAATTACATTTTTAGATTATTTCTAGAAATATCATTGCTGGTACCATTTTGATTGTTTTCTTTTTTTGCAATAAGAAATGTTTGTTGTTTTAGTGTTTTCCTAATTAAGTCGCACTCTTTGTTGGTTTGCAAATTAACTAAAACACAATGCTTACTTGGGATGATTAGGTTTTCCACTATTTTTTTTTAATTAAAAAGAAGCTGAAAATTTATTGTAAAAAAGAGAATCTAAAAAGAGAGTTTTTTTTTTCTTCTCCTCTTTTTTTTTTGTTTGTTTGAAGAAAGCCATAATAAACCCTAAAACAATTTTCTCCCTTCTGCCTCTCTTTTATTTTTCCGAATCTCGGCCGAGTAATAACCGCGACTGAATAATGAGGGGAATGAAACGCGCTGCTAATTCCGAAGAGAATGAATCTCCCGTGAGTTTTTTCGTTTTGATTTTGCGTTCTTGGTTCTGTATAGATTACGGTTTTGTCGATTGAATCTAGTGAAGAATTCGGTATTGTATTGTATAGATTTGGGATGATGATGCATAAAGTTGGCATTTTTATAATATAAGAAGTTATGGGCATTGTATATAGTTCAAGCAGCTGCTTAAGTTATTCAGTATTGAGTTTAAGTTTTCTGCCTAATGCACAATTTGAAATCGAATTAAATTTATGGCCTCGTATTATTGAGTTTCAAAGGGAATTTTTTGCAGTTTAAGAATGCAAAACCAGTGGAAGGAACCCTATTTGGTACCCAAAATTTGGCACCAAATCAGCAGGGTCCATTAACGTCGGCATCATTAGATAAACAGAGGGCTGAGTTAGCTAGGAAGCATGTGAGAGCTCTTAATAACCAATTTGTAAGGTGAACAATTTTTTTTTTGAAAATGATTATACATGTAGTTTTGTGCCTTCTATATTGTTTATGAAACACACTTAACATTTTTTTTCTGATTATGCCCCTTCTCGTTTGTTCCTTTTATAAGAAATTGTTTATGCTTCCATGTGAAAACAGCTGGGTGCAATTACAGCTGAAGAATCATCCTGATGAACTTTGGGAAGATGGCATGAATGACTACATTAGCCATGCTTCAAATATTCTGGTAAATACTCCAAATACGTGACTTTTCCTATCAAGTCTTAACGCTTAACAAGATACTTAGTTTTTCCTGAATTTAGAGACTTCCTTTTTTCAAAGTGAAAAATATCTTTCATTAAGATGGTTTTGTCCATTGACTGACTCGTCAGGAATGCTACTTTTCTATTATGTCTTCAGTTTCGGTGTCGACCATTTATACAAAAAAGAAAAGAAAAACGCAGCTAACTCTTGGAGTCTGTTACATGTTTTATGATAAACCATATTTTAGTTCACTAGCTCATCTACTTCATGTCGATTCTCGTGCAGGAAAAGTTCAGGGATGTGGTCAACTGGCTAAAAGAAAATAAGGGAAAGCGGGAGAATGTATCCCCTGAATCTCGTATAGCAGAGAAGAAATCGGTGCCTGAAGTAAAATCTAGCGACACTAAACCAGTTTCAAATAATAGCCCATATGCATCAAACAATCAACCTGGGCTCTTTTCAACCAATCAATCTTCCAATTTTTCCAGTAGTCAGTCTGGTTTGTTTTCAAGCCAGATTGGAATATTCTCCAGCAGTCCATTTGGTTTAACATCTAATAGCGAAACTGGATCTGTTAGCAGTGGCCAGTTTGGTTTGACCAAAAGCAGCCAACCTAGCCTATTTTCCAGCAGTCAAGCGGGAGAAATCTCTAATAGCCAACCTTCTTTCTCATTTTCTAATAATCAAAACCCTTTTTCATCTGGAGGTATCTACTGTTCCATAAGCAGAATGCATTTAGTGGACTTGTGATTCATAAGCTTTGTATCTTCAAGAAAACAGTTTTTTACGTCTTAAGCCTCATCCGTGGACAATAGTTTATCTCAGAGACCTAACCGGGATTCTTTTGTTTGTTGGTATTAGTAACTCCAGTGTCCATACCGACAAAGCCTGATAGCCCAGATGATGCAGAAGGTGGTGAGTTGATCAATATTCTGCTTTCTTTACCTTCTTTGAAGGTTCTGTTAGGAATTATCACTTTAAACCATGATTTTTAAGCCTATTATCTATTGTTCGAATTTCAACTTACCTAGAGGAAACTAACTATTACAATTGCGAGGCATAATGGGCTTGTAAACACTGGATTCTTTTGTTTTGGCAGAAGATGAACAACCTCAACCGAGCAGCCCATCTGTCAAAAAGACTAAAGAGCACGGTGTTACTGTGGTTCATGAAGTCAAATGCAAACTTTATGTCAAGGTATTTATTATCTGAAAATTTGTTGGTATATTTCTGCTATACCACAATATTCTTCCCTTTCCTCAGTAGTCACTAAAGCGTTCCATTTACTTTGCTGTTGTTCATAAATATGATTTCAGTGACATAAGTTAAATAACCTTGACAAGGATATAGCCTCCCGAGTGAATCTATTAAGGTCGTTATAGATGGAAATGTTCTTTCCTAATCAATTTTCACCATCAATATCCTCTTAGGTGTCATAGTGCTTGTAGTGGAGCTTCTTATCTCTCTACTTTGGTTACCTTGATGTTCTGTTTGTACTTCTTACTGATGACCGTAGTAACTTGTTGTAACCTTTGTATGTCATTATGCAGTCAAATGACCCAACAGATAAAGGTACATGGAAAGATAAAGGAACTGGGAATCTCTACATAAAATGCAAAGAAGGTGTCGACAAGGGAACAAAAGAATCAAAACCCACAATTCTTGTCCGAAACGATGTATGATTCAGCACACACACACTTCATTCAACTTGGTCTACAGGTTCTCAACATTATTATAAACCTTTTGCATGCCAGGTCGGGAAACTGCTACTGAATGCACTACTATACGCTGGAATCAAGACAAGCGCACAGAAGAACGCACTTGTTGCAATATTCCATTCCTCTGTAATAAGAACCGCTGAAGCTTTTCATTAGTTTTTCAAGGTGGTTTGTAGTCTCTCTGATGTTGTTTACCTGCAACAGGAGGATTCCAACAACGAGAATGTAACCCCGAGAACATTTCTGATAAGGACAAAGACAGCAGAAGCTAGGGACGAGTTAGCAACAGCAATTCAAGAATACGCTCCTTGTTCGTAAAATGTTGAAAACCAGGTTGAGATCTTCACTGTACCTTTTCAAGCTTTCATCGAGTCATCCACTCTTTATTTATCTTCCCTGATTTTGTAATATTAGGAATGCTCTTAAGATTAACATAAGGCTTGATCAAGGGCATTGAATTGTTGTATGGTTGAGATACAGAGAGAGTGAGGCAAGACAAAAGGTACTTTGTAGCTTTTATTAGAATGTTGTGCGAGTCAACTTTGTAACTTAAAACCCAAAAACAATAGTCTTTTTTTTATAGATCTAACCATAAACTGGAATTTAGAACTTATCAAAAGGCATATATTCCACACCAATGGTCATTCATTTGAGACAAGAAGCAGAGAGGCTACACTACATTCTAACTTTATACAAATGAGAGAGAAAACAATAAAGGACCAGTGAAGAACAACTATCTAACATTCTCCGTTTTCATTATGTGATCTATAAATAACGAAATGATCCACTACTTTTACGGTATTAACAGGGTCTTGTAGCACTGTTGATGCACACCATTTACTTGGATATTCTCTAAGATGACTCATCACTCCACTCTGTTTCGGCTCTGAGTCCCAATCTTTGTCTAGCTTCCAGTCTTTTGGCACCTAAACTCATATCATATACACACCATTGGTTAAACCATGCGTTTATAACAGCTAAGAAATCAACATAATGACTGGTGACAGAATCCATAAAGATTGGCTCATGATAATCGTTTGTAGCATCAGCATGTTTTGTAGCAATTGTTGTACGTCGAGTTTTCTCGTGTTTTTTTACCTTATCAACTGCGAGGGTGAATACTTCAATGTCTTTATTCTCTTTGATGTGGAAACGGGTGAAAGACTTGTAATTGGCAATGCGAAGTGAAGAGAAAGCTTCATCAAAGTGAATGTGGAGCCAGTTGATGCATATATACAAGTAGCTTCCAAATACCAAAGACACGATAGGGGTTGAGAAGACCCAGAAGTAAAGGAAGACAGAAGCATAATAGATAACAGCTCCACTTCGGGAAAGCGATTCCATTCCTTCTTTGCAAACGTTGGTCCGGGTAACTGCCATTACCTGATGTTAAAAGCACTCAGGTCGTTTATTTAAATCGGATTTCTAGTTTTCGAATCAGACACAAAACATAGTTACATTGCTTACCTCAGGAACATCAAACGCTGACATAAGATACTTGATGCACGCAGGATAAAAGCCAAACGTCCATTGTTCGATACGGGCTCGAAGGCCAGTAGGGTCTGGGAAATGCTCGTTTTCCACTGATTTGTACCATTGATACAATGTATGATACCCTGTGTGAACAAAAATGTCAAGAGTCACAAAATTAATAAACACTAAATCACATAAGAAAGAAAAACTCACTATCACGTATTATCATTTGGGGTCGATGACATTGTAATGAGTCATGAAGCTTCAGTTATGTTAAATGTTGTGCCTTGGCATGAAACCGAAAAAACTGTATATGGAATGCAAACTGACCAGAATTTGCAAGAAGCTTATGCTGAATACAGATTTCTATGCCCAGTTCCAACATCAACATGAGAATCAGAGCTGCCATGAGGTGAGCAGCAACATGAAGAATTCCAATTACCACCCTTTTCTTCCGAGATACTTTTGAGGGGACAAATGTGATTGCAGTGATTATCAACATCAGTACACCCGCAAAAGACACATAAGATTGTTCCATCACATACAAAAAGGCAGTCCAAACTGTGCCTAAGAATTTCTCCATGTGACCAGAAAACGAATCCCCTCGTAAGATGTGGGCTAGCTTACACTGAAACCAGTGAGGAACATGAAAGAATGAGACAGCAATTTTTTTTGTGTGCAATGAACCTATAAAATGGTTCTGAAGGAGAACGAAAATCTACATATATCCAAAATTCAGGGAAACAAATCCGTTATAGCATATAGAACACAAACTCAGCTTCCCTATCTATAACTTGATGTGGTTTATTGTTTAAATAGGACAAGCGAACGAAAAACATACCTGAGGGAACAGTGAAAAGACCAAGATAAAATATATAATGCCACCAATGAAATCAAATTGCCAGTTCTTTTTCCGAAACTTCAAAATATTTCCCAAAGCAATCTGCAAACAACAGAAAGCACTAAATAACATCATAATGCAAAGAAAGCAAGGCAAGTTGGTGAAAAGAGGCTGGAGAAAGAAAACTTACCTTGCTTGAATCATCAAAAGAAGGGTAGGCAGCTTTGCTTCCATAGGATGCCCCATAGAACTTCGAAAAATTGCGGAACACATGGGTGGGATGCAGAAATGCTCCTCCACAGCCATTAACAAGAAGATGTTGGACATGTGCAGGTCCATCTGATTGAGTACATGAATGTCGCATATAATGATGCAAATCCCCTGCCATTCTAAGTTTACACCTGTATTTCAAAACGTCGCATATCAGATGCCTCACGTTCTTCCCTGTGTCACCGCTCCAATACCAATCAAGAAGCCAGTTTGGTTCATGCGTGATAATGATCACTGCATCATCCTCCTTAACCTAAATGAGAAAATATTTGTTTTACTTGAGGAACAAAATGAAAATTGTGTAAATGTGAAAAGACAAAGCCACTAAAATATAGCTTAGACCACTTGGTAGGAGTATTTCAGAAAATAAAGACATCGCAAATCTGTGACAGAGAAATATAGTATATACTAAGTCGTTAACAAAACAATGGTAGAACTCTGAGTAGGTGACAAAAAATATTACATACTGTCAACAATTCTGTACAGGGTGAGAAAACAACATATTACACAAATTACCTTCTCCTTCACCAAGTTGGAAAAGAATTTGAACTGGTCGACATCAATATCACCATGAAGTGCAAGATCCAAACCAAACACCCACCATCCCTCAGGAAGCTGCAGGGCAAAATAGCTTTTCTTCTGGGGCATAAACCAGCCGCCTAACCAGCTCTTATGGCATATATACCTCATGAAAGTATTGAGTCCGTCAAACCAGTCTACAAAACAATAATCAAAATAACTCTACAGTCAGAGGAAGAAGAAACCAAAGTATGCATACAGTTCTGTGAAACAAATTATTTGAAAGATAAATGAAGCTGAGAACTGAAAGTCACCATGGTTTCCAGGGATGAGAAAACATTGAGGACCATCATAATTCTTCAGATCAGACACTCCCTCGGGTAATTCAGGCTTGTCAACAGCAATAGAGTCGTTTTTATACCATTGGGGAGGCTGGAGAGCATATTCAAAAGGACAGAAGAGACGATTTTCATATGTAAACTCTGATGGATTGGGATATCTGGGCCACATCATTGAAAGACATCCACAGTTACATTTAGAACTGCAAAAAGCTAAAGAATAGGCAAGTAGTACATATAATATGCAAGGCACTTACGCAAGATCTCCTCCAATAAGCAGTACATTACCCCGTGGTAAAGGTAGAAAATCATCACCCACCAAGACTTTGATAGAAGGCTGAGCAAGAAGCTTCGCAACAGCATATGATGAATTCCCACCATCACCCGTGTCCGCCATGAAATCAAACCAAAAATCTTTCTTATCAGCAAGGTGGTCATATAAAAGTTCATTCATCTTGGTTTCCTCACAAGATTTGGTCATTGCAGCCTAAAGATTTGTCAGAAGGAAAGAAGCAAAAACATTAAAATGCAATCTTCATAAATCTCTGACCTCAGAAAGAGGAACGAGGAGGTCATATCATATCATTAGCTAAAAAGTATACCTGCAGCATCCGCATGTCAAAGCGGCCAACAAATACTGTCACTGATACCAGGAGGTCGAACACAGTTTTAAACAAATCAGCCGATGTTCTGAAATATATAATTAGAGAGGTCAAAACCTGTTCAAATATCCTGCTTTCATTGTTTGCTCGCCTCTAAGAAAATAATGTTAAGCAGAAAGGGGAAACATTAGTTTGTCATTGACATACCCTGAATACCAAGGAACCATATCTAAGAAATTAGGTTTCATTTGCTGCTGCTTCAGCTTCTCATATTTATCAACTGATAAAGGGTGTGTCAGAGCCCACCTAAACAGCATAGCACAATTTTAAGATAAAACATGCTTTTTGAATGTATGACCAAAGTTTTCCATATGGATGTGTACTGTTGATCCTCAATTACAATATTAATCTGACCAGAGTTATGATATAGATGCTACTTACCCTGTTGATCTCTCCACAACATAATTGGCAATATAAAGACCAATAAATGTGGCCCACAGCGAGTATATAGGAGAAATTTCGTCAGATGAATCAGGACACGATCCATTGCATGCAATCTGCAAATAAAAAGAAAAGAATATGAAAAATCAAAGGGTGCACAAATCAAATATTAACAACTCTCTAGAATATATTAGTATATATTAAAGAAGAGATACCTCTACGTAAATGAACCATTTGGATAACAGTGGATAATCGCTTGCAGATCCAACTGGGGCAAACCATGATGAGCACACTTGGTCTTTCAACTCATTCATGCGAATGAATTTTGCAAGCCAGGTATTGTGCCTAGGTTCTCTTTTCCAGAAGGAAAACCAGCTGGAATGCTGTCTTCCAAGAGGTTTTTGCCTCAGAATAGCTCGATTACCACAATGGCTGTAAAAGATACAGCAAGCCATGCTAAGAACCTGCATAGATGAAAGAAGACAATTAAATTTTAAAATTAAATACAATGTGTTAAGCAAATAAGTGGCTTTAATGTGCATGAGTGGCCATGGTGAACTCACAGCGCAGTTTTGAAGAATGGTTAAGATCTCTGGGCGTCTTCCAGCCACGCGAGAAACAAGACCAATATACCACAGGCCAAGAAAAATGATGTGGAAGACAACAAGGAAGACTATGGATGATATGTAAATTGTTATAAACAAGGACAAATTCATTCTCAAATCCAGACCCATTGACTGAAAATTAGGAAGATGATACAAAGCTGCAACTAAAATCCAGGCAATGTACCTACCAAATAAAGACGAAGAACTTTTAAGAGTAAAAATTGATATAAATTATTTGCAGAAGATGGAATTAACAGTTGCTTACCATCGGCTGAAGTTTGAATAATTTGGTCTGATAGTCTTCCCAATAAATGGAGAAGAAAAGAAGTAGAAAAATCCAAGCAAGCATGCATACATGGACCACCACTTGACTGAAAACTTTTCTATGAGGGTGTGCATGTTATCCGATGAAATAAAGAATAGGCAACCAAAAAACACAGCAATGATAGCATGACGTGAATGCTCATGCGGATAAGGGTAAGTATGGGTTAGAATCGTTCTGACCCTCTCCATTTTGAGAGTATTTAATAAACGAGCAGAATGGTTTTCAGAGCCCATGGCATGTGGTTCCTATAATTTTTGTCCTTGAATTTTTTGATGACACTTCAGAACTTGAAAGCGCTCTAGGAAGGGTTAATGAATAACTTTGAGCTTCCGATTTCTAGTTCACCAGACCACCTTGTGCCTAAGGAAACAAGAAAAAAAACGAAAATATTCAGCTCAGTGTAATCAAGAAAATGCAACTGTATGCACAAACTAAGTGTTGATGAATCAAATGTGGAGAAAACAGCCACAAGATATTGGATTTCAGACACCGAAATCCAATAACATCTGAATTATACAAGAGCCAAACTTGCAACAAAAGATATATGTCAGCAAATTTTACTTCGTGAAGAAGCTGAACTGCTATCTGATCCAAAGGAACCCTTGTATGCCAGAAATCTAAACAAGACAAAAAAGCTGCTTAATTTTCTTAGTTTTATCTTACATATGGTGCAACTCATTTAAATCATCAAAATAAATTGGGTTCAACTAAGAACATGAATCAAACAAGCAACTATTTGTCCCCTAATCATGTTCCTTTGCTCAAATAAGAGCATACCAATCACACAAATGAGTAAAAAAAGAATAGTCACTTTGAAAAACAAATCCATAATCACTGCAAATTTAAAAGACCCAAGCCAAAGAACAAACCAGAATATTGTGACTCTTCTGTTATACAATGGGGAAAAAAAGTAACACCATTAGATCATTTAGATGGTCTTAAATTAAATAATGCAGAAGATAAAGCTCTGACCCATCCAAAGAAAATATTCGCAATAAATTGGAATATCAAAAGCAGTAACATGCAACATCCAATTCGAAAGCAATCATGCACTGAGGTAAAAGAAAAGCTTTTTTTTTGTAACTCGAGAAACGAAGCTAGAATCGAGAAAAACCATACAATTTAGCAGTGGAATTTGGGGCTGAACAACAACGAATCAAGGTGAATCTCGGTCTCAGAAAATTCCGTTTCTAGCCAAATCAAATAAGCGAATTTTCCGACTGATTCAGCAGATGTGTTGGTGTGCTTACCCCCAAAGAACTACACAATAACCCTAAAATATAGCTTTTGGGAAATTGAATTTGACAATCAAATGATCAGTTATCTAATGAGTCAAGCGCAAAACGAATCACGTGGCTCTGGTTTTTATAGTGCCTTCTTTGAAATAAAAGCAGAGATTTTGTTTTTCTCTTTCGTTTTTTTTTCTGACAGAGAGAGAGAAGAAGAGGAAATATGAAAGAGGCGGTGCCATTTTCGTCAACCATTTTTAAAAAAATAAAAGGAATGGAGAAATTTCAGAATATTTTTTTTATATGTCCGAATCTTTTCTATAAGAAAGAATTGGCGTGTACATTTTGTTAGAACTTGTAAAAGTAATGTAATTATGTATCTCCTTTTTCAAATGAAAACTATGATGTGATCGTTTGTTTACTTTCTTATTTATCCTTCAAACAATCTAATATAGTATTGAAATAAAAAAATAATGGTTTAGCCAATCAAAATAAAATGAAAAGAAAGGATATTTTTTAAAATGATTTATTGGGTTTTGCAATGAATAATATTATAAAATAGTATATTTTTACATTTTTTAAAAAAATTTAGCATTGTAAATTTTAAAACTAAATTACTTTTAAAAAATATATATTTACCATAAATAATTATAAATATAATTAAAATATTATATTTGAGTTTTTTTCAATTTATAGTTTAATTTTTTTATTAAAAAATTAAAAATATTTTAATATTAAAAATTTGAATTTAAAAACGAAAAACGGATTTTTTATGGTTAATCGTTAAATTGGTAAGAGTAAAAATAGAAAGTATAAATAATTATTATTACATTCTAAGAAAATTAATATAATACATTAATTTATATAGAATCAAAAGTTTGGTTTCCTAAATTAATATAAATAACAAATTAAAAATAAATATGAAATTTTATAATTTAAAATATTATTATATTAATAATATTTTAAATATTTCTATTGATAATATAATGTTGATCATTCGATTTGGATCCATTTCCAGTACTAATTTACTTTAAGTGTGACAAACATATACAAATATTAAAAATATGTGAAAATATACGTCAAAAAACCTTTGTAAAATATTTAAGGTTAAAAAAGAGTGTAAAATTAATAGAAAGAAGGGTAAATAATTAAGTTAAGTAACGCGTAGTGTTGGACTAATGCGACGCGGTTAGGTGAAGAAATGCAAAACTTAATGCACTCAAAACACATGCAATGTCTTTGTGCTGTACACGTTAATTGTGCACCCAACTACATTGTTTTATGAATGGACAAAATTTCCGAATGCAAGCAATATCTCTGGAATTAAATTAAATTTAAAACTTTCAAGTTCGAATCCTAGCTCAATTATAAAATAATCCTGATGCAATAAATTTCTTTATACCAAATTATTGAATTCCGAATCCAAACTTTATACCGCCAAACTCAGTTAACGAAATTTATTAATAAGATTAGTATTTTAACTATATATATATATATATATATTCGAATATAATAAAATATAATTAAAATTATTACGCTTTATTCAAATTTTAATCCAAACCCAAGAAAAAATAAATTAATTTCACTTGTTTTTATAATTCAAAAGCAAAAGAAAACTGAAATAATTAATACCGAATAAGATTTTTTTTTTTCAGAATGAGAGCTGGAAAATATGAACTGAATAACCGCATATTTACCATTATTTCTATCTTTTGATTTTGATTATTTTCTCATTTTTTATATCATGGATACACATATTGTTGGTTTCAGAATAAAAAATAATTAAAGAGAACAATGGTCTTACCAATTTTGAAGTCATATATGAAGTTATCTTTCTCACAAAACACTAGGGACATGCTTAGATTTGAAAAAAAAATCATTTGTCTAGGGTTCTAATATTTATAAATTTTGAGGCGTATTAAAAACATTTAGTTTAATAGTATTTAAAAAAAAAATTAAAGTAATTAAGTTCAAATCTTATTCTGTATCTTTTTATGGACAAAATCACGAATTAATTTGTATCTTATAACAGAAAGAATCACTTACCATTCGCTCTCGAATGCTTAATCATTTGTACTAAACTATTTTTCTAGTTATCCTTCTTTGTTTTAACTTTTAAATGATGTAATCTTAATTTTTTAAATTAGATTGATTTGGAAGAAATAAGTGGTATAATGTTTACACTATTTTTATGTACATTCCAAAGGTATACAATTCAACTATATTTTTCTCATATAAAAATGTTAAATATTCGTACAAATATATTAAAATATTGGACTGATAAATTGTGACCCAGCCAAAAAAAAAAATTACGATTAATGTTTTTGTCACTAATCCACATGAATTATCTAAAGGTTTATTCCAATTCTTAACGGAAACAGAGAAAATAGCTTGAGAGAGCAAATCAGTAGAAGAGCATACAATCTTTGTCCCTAAATCAAAGTTAATAAAAACATTTGCAAAGAAACAGAAGAGTGAGAAGATCTTTCAGGTGATTTATGTCGTTTATTTATTTCCATTCAAGATTCAGTGTCCATTGGCTATTGAACCATCGTCACCTTTTTGGCCATAGAATCTCCGGTACAAGGAATCAACCTCTTTCAGATAATATGTTCCCGGAGCCAAAAGGTCTAAAATACCCTCCTTGCTCGTCACAAAGTCCTTTGCTCCATATCTATGTTCCATTAGCTTCATTGTCTCCACAAATTTTTCAGGTGCATACTGCAATAAACAATGCCCGAGAAGATATCAATGATTCAAGATTTTGGTATTAAGTCTGGTTTTTCCATACCCAATGATAAAGTTATCGATAAATCTAGATGAAAACCAAAACCAGACTGAATCATCATCAGGTTTTTTTTATTTGGTTTCTATATATTTCATAAACCGAGTAATCTGAAAACAGAGTTATGCTCCCTTTTCATATTGCTTACCTCGTGTCTAGCCTTCAATTTACCATCAATGTTCATTACAGACGCGATGCTTGAAAGGCTGAAAGGAGACTGATTTTCGCAGAGACGTAAGGAAAACATTGTTGCCGTTGAGCCACTTCCATATGAGAACATAACTACCCGCTTTCCTGCCTATTATACATCAAGACCCAAACACTAAATGTAACCAAATGTAATGGATTTCAAGTGAGTCAGAAGAAAGAAGATTGTTTTCTTTTGTTACCAAGTCACTGTGTTTATTGTGGATGAGGGAAGCAAATGCAGCGTAGAGAGAAGCAGTGTACATGTTACCGACTTCTTTTGGTACTAAAGTCGTTGGTTGCACTTTAGCATCATAAAACGGTTTCGCAAGTTGTTGTGAGACCTGAAAATGAGACCAAAATATGAGCTACATCAACTTTTTCTCTCAGGTACTAAATAGAAAAGAGAAAAAATGAGAACCTTTTCAAGATCACGGTTTTGGTAACTCTCGTCTAGGGACAAAGATGAATAAGGGGTGAATTTTTCCTTGGCAGCCTCATCAATGGAGCTGAAATAGAGGAAGAAATGTGTTACTCATCATAAAAACAAGTCAAGAACTTTCAATCAGAAGACGCAATTCATAAGCAAGAACCTTGCGTTTCTCAAGAAGTCATTGTACAAGAGACGAGCAAAGCTTTTCTGTACAAGCTGCAACATCAAAGAAGAGATGACTGGTAAGAGATAACTCGAGTAGAACAAACTATTGTTGAGGATTAAGAAATCACTTTGTTGTATGGAGAATGGAAAACAAAGTAGTCGGCATCATTGATGGAGAATTCTTTGCCTTCAAATTTCTCAAACCTAATAAAAACCAAAGGATTGAAATTGAGTGACCCAAAACAAAGAAGCTTGGTTATCGTAACACTAAAAAAGAGTACTTACTTGTTGCATAAATGTTTATAGCAAGAGTCGAGAGCCATAAGGTAGCAAGTCTGGGAAAGCTTACCATCAACTACCTACAAAAACACGAAAGCCATTTATGTTTCTTTTAAATGCTCAAGAAACTTCGTAAATTTTCTTTTGTTTGCAATTTTATGAAAGGTGATTCTTTGCCAAATACTTGAGACTATGCAATGAAGATTACCGGGTACTCGCTAGCAAGATTTGGCTTGTAAAAGTCATAGACATGAGCCATGTGGCTTCCTCTCAACTTGCTTTCGAAAACGATAGGAGCACCGGGTCCTATCAACATAGCAACAGCTGCTGCTCCTCCAGTGGGCCTTGCTGGTCCTTCTGCATAAACCTGGATAAAAATTCAAATAGAAACAGCTAAAGTTTTACGTAAAGACTCTTAGGGAATAAGAAATATAATGTCCATGTTATACCGCGCTGTCAGTACAAATGACAAGGCCATATCGTCCATCCCACGAGTTACTCTCAACCCAATTGACACAATTTAGCAAAGCAGCAGTTCCACCATAGCAAGCATTGGTCGAGTCAACACCTTCGACATCAGTGTTTCCACATTTCTGTTCATTCAAACACACACACAAAAACCTTTACCCTCTTTTAACACCAACAGAAACTTGCGGGGTCCTCATGTTTTCAATCGCAATTGAGGTCGAGAAATTATGATACCTCAAAGAGTTGCATCAAGAAAGTTTTGATGGATTTGCTTTTGTCTATGACAGTCTCACTTCCTACTTCAAGACGCCCAATCTCCGTTGGGTCAATTTTATACTTCTCAAGAAGAGATGTCACCGCATTGAAACTAAAGACAAGAAACAGATCAAACTATAAATCCAGTCTTTCCCAGAGAACATGTATATGCAAAAGAAAAACAAACAAACCTCATTGAGATTACATCTTCAAGCTCTGTGCAAAAGGCTAGGCAATCTTGGCCAAGTCCAATCGTGTATTTCCCTTTGCTTGCTCCATCATGAGTTTCCAATGCTTCCTGTATAAGAAAAACATCAATCATAACACCAGAGATTCAAAGAAACCTGAAAGCTGGAAAGAGAGATTTAACAGAATGTTCCAGATCACTCCCTTCTTCAATTAGCGGATAGATAGATGATTTGAAAATATATAGAGAAAAAAGTCATCTGAATAAGAACCACCAAGTTGTGAAAAAAGGTACAAGCTTTTTCCAATTGAGATTTAATGAGAAATCTCAGGATCAAGAACCAACAGACCCCTTTCAAACTCGTAACTTCAATCACATCGACACCATTTTATCAAGTCTGTCTCAAGTATCATCAGCAAGTCTCATATAAAGAAGTAGAGATCGCAGTCTGATACTTATAATCATATCATTATCCTGGTTTTTGTTTAAAATGAAAACAAAAGGAAAAAACAAGCTATTATCTGGCTTCATCGTATACAAAACTCCGCTGCAATACAAATTATCCCAGAGACAAAGAAACAAATATACGTCTGTCTGATCTAGTGAGATCTTATCTGGATTGCTTACTAGAAAATTCCTGTAGATGTCTAAATATTTTAAAACCTTGTTTGGAAAAAATTATAAAAGTTTGAAGATTTATGAAATCGAAAATCAAAGGGCTAATTCAACTGTTTCCGAAACGAAAAACGGAAACAGAGTATCAATGCAATAGCAGTAATAAAACGTAACATTAATCCATGTAATTGAAAAAGGGCTTTTTACCTGTTGAACACAGGTGGGAGGGAAATAGATGTCCATAGCCAAAATCCCAACGTTCTTCGCCATTGCCAGATGAAAACGAAAAGTCTTCCTCCCAGAGAATGAAATCGAAAGTTTCGATCTTTGAGAAGAAGAGAGAGAGAAAGAGAGAAATTTCTGAAGCTGTAGTCTGTAGATGAAGAAGAAATGAATCGGTTGAAAACAGAAAAGAAACTCAATTTGTTAATAAAAAGTCCTAAGGGGGGAATTTTTTAATTATTTTCCTAAAAAATTGAAATCAATTGGCTTTTTTCTTTGGTAACAAAATACTTGTACAATTGTAATTCTTTTTTATTCATTTTATTCACAATTATGTACATTATAATGGACGAAATAAATATATGAATAAAGGGACTTTTTTGGTTCGAGTTTTTATCTTTTATTTGTGTGGGTCAAATAAATGTCATAATCTTTGTATTGAGATAGGAAATACTGTTTTTAGAAATAATAATGTGGAAAATGAAAAAGGTAGTTTTCATGTGTGCGGAGAAAGAGAGGGTGACAGGGTGTGTTCTCCGGAATCTCCACAACGCAGACTTCGTGAGTTAGCTCCCTCGTGTCGTGCTTCTCTTTATTTTCTCTTTTACCCTTTTCTTTCTTCTTTATTTACTACTCTGCCACTCCCTGACTTTTGCTTCGATCTACTTGGAATTTCCATAATCTAATCTACAAATAAGCGAAACGGAAACATTTTTATATAAACTACTAAAAGAACAATTACGAACTATTAGTTTTTAAAATATTTGATTAGATTTAAAGGAAATGTTAATTAAGTTATTCAATAACATCGCAGAATCAGGTTGGTGTAAGAACAAGAAATATAAATAAAAAGTAAAAAAAAAATGATGTCATCCGTTAGAAAATAAACGTATAGTTCACATTTTTTTGTTTCCCTGCAAGATATTCCTTTTCCATAACATTTTAAAAATAACTTTTCATAAAATAATTCCATATAATAAATTAAAAATTATAGATTTAACTAGATCAGACAGAACATGTTGGGATTGAATTCGAGTTTGAAATATGTGAAACATTGTCGTTTATCATGAAGCTAGCAAATACATCTCCTTGAACATTGGAATCTCCGCCGCCGTCCGATACGATCTATCATCATCTTCCAACCGTCCGATTTAGTTGCCAAAAATGCTGCAACAATATTAAAGAATCTACTTAAGTCCTTATTTACCAATTTTCAGATCGTGAGATGAGTCGGATTTCGATGACGTCACGATTTTGTGGGACCAAACTTAATAATACTAACGAAAGGAACACAAAGTTGTGGTGGTTGAAGAACACGTGAGGAGAGGTAGGTACGTTCGATATTACATCACTGTCTCTAATTATTCTACCACTCACATGTTCGCACCCGATATATCGTTACGAGTTATTTTAAATACTCAGCTCACTACCATATATAAATGTATTATTTTGTTAGTTTATATAAATTTTAATATTAATGTAATAAACTAGATAGAGATATTATGAAAACTATTTGATCAAAAAAAATTAGATGTCTCAAATCATTTTCTCATTGTTAGGATTTTATTATCTTTTCTTATTCTTTTTAATATTAGTATTGGATTGTTTAGAAATAAAAACACACAATTTGATTATCGAATTCTCAATTAATATATCTTTCGGATAAAATATATCTCATACAAACTTCCAATATAAATCTGATGAACACTTACAATGAACACAACTTTTAAAAAAATATATTTAAAAAGAAAAATATAATAACCTTAATTTTTTTCTTTTTTTTATTCCTGGAAATTCTCACGGTCGCCTTCCTCCCTTTTTGCCGGGGATGGCTTGGCTGTCGACAATGCATGGAGGATTTATATCAATAGCAAGACACATCACTTAGGGTTATGTTGGTTTTGGACCTATGACCCACCAACGGAGCAAAATGTGTTTGGACACTACAAACTCCACCTTTTTTTAATTTCGGAATTGGGCCTCCGAAAATTTGAGAATATAGTCCAAACTTAATTTGTTGGCCCAAGGTACTTAACTCGAATTTTGTTGACTTCTGAAACCTTAAGTTTCCATTTTGTTTCTCTTCAAAACGGCATTTACTCCTTTTACCTTTCCTTTTTCTCTTCTTCATGTCTACGATTTGTTGTTTCTTTCCTTTTTTTTCTTTTTTTTTCGTTGAGCCTGCCTTTGCAAGGCTTTCACCGAAGCTTTCTCTCCCGAGAAGCTCCTTCTCCGGCGCCGCTATTGAAGCTTTGGTTGAAGCTTCCTTCTCCATTTCTTCGGTTTGTCGAGCAGATTTCGGCCCAAATCTCTTCCGTTTTCTTGTTTTTGTGAAGCTTTCTCTACCGAAAGCTCTCCTCGCCTTTTTCTTCGGTTTTGTGATTTTGCCATCCCTGCTCCGCCATTGAAGCTTTCTCTCCCTACTGTCGTGATTTCCGGGTTCGATTGGAAGCTTTCCTGGCTTCAGTTTTCCTTTTTTTCGAAAGCTTCAAATCGAAGCTTCTCTCCTCGGGATTTCTCTTCCCCTCGAGCGCGCCTCCTCCATGAGACCTCCCTTCGCGCCGTCGGTTTTGCTTCCCCCTGAAGCTCACGGTGCTTCGCGCCGTCGGTTTTGCTTCCCCCTCAAGCTCACGGTTTTTTCCCTTTTTTTCTTTTTTTTTCTTTTTTTTTCGTGGTGCGTGTCTTTCACGCGCTGGACACACGCGTACACGCGTCGTCCCTACGAAGGCCACGTACCGACGCCACCCGACCATGCGCCTACTACCCTGCAGTCACGCCCCGGTTCCCTCTGGGGTTCCCTCCGGTCATGCGCCGGTTGCCCTCCGGCCACGCACCGGTGATGCGCCCCGTGAGTGAACCGCACGCGCCACCGCATGTGAACCGAACGCTCTCAGTGCATGCACCACACGCGCCGCCGACCTCCGGCCATGTGCCACCACCGCCAGTGACTTTCTCGGCGACCGTTTTTCCGGCGACTTTTCTGGCGACCGTTTCCCGGTGACCTTTTCCCGGTGACCTTTTTTGGGCGACCTTTTCCGGCGACCTTTTCCCAGCGACCTTTTCCCGGCGACCTTTTCCCGGCGACCTTTTCCCGGCGACCTTTTCCGACGACTTTCTAGCGACCTTTTCCCGGTAACTTTTCCTGTGAGCTACACCTTGAGAGATATTCTCTGCCACGCCTCCTCTCGCATCCATTCTCATATGTAATTTCTGACTTTTTTTCTTTCTTGTCACTGATTTAATTATAACCTGAAACTAACTTGTTTTTTCCTTTGTCTCTACGAGATCGAGACACTTATAGTGACGTTACCTAGAGCCGAGTTCTTCTCTAGAAGGTCTTGAGAAATGTACAGCAAAACGGCGAATTCAAACGAGGTATGTCTTTGTTAGCTAAGGTTTCTAGAACTTGGCTTAGCTGAATCTTAGGTAGAATTACATCGCCTTTAGTAACAATATTGTAGAACCTATCAGTTCCTAATATCTGTGAAACTTTATACAGAAACCTTAACTTAGCTTCCATGCTTAAACTCCCTTTCCACTCTTGAATTTCTGTAATACTTGTGAAACATTTTTCTTGTGAGTTTTAGCACCAATATCTACCACATTCTGCCCTGATACAATTTTTTTTGGAGATTTCAACAGAAAAGTCTCCACCTTGAACGGTTGAACCTGCCTTAAAATCATTCGGTGTAGGTCCTTGAATTAGGTTCTTATTTTAAATCACTTTTTTGACTGTCTATCCACTAATTCGACCTTGTGTGTAGCTATCTCCTTACTCAGCTTCTTCGTTCTCTTCCTTGCAAACTCTATCTTGAATACAATACAACCCGTTGTTAAGTTTCCCAAATATTACCTTCTTACCGTCTTTATAAAAATGCAGTCTCAAATCATCTCCTTGATAACAACAACCTGATTTTTCCAACAACCCAAATGAAATCAAATTTCTACTCACCTCTGGCATGTATTCCACATCCTTGAGTATCACCATACTGCCATCTAAGTTCTGAATTCTAATACTCCATGTTACTTTGATGTAGTTATGAGTGTTGTTACCCATCAGAACCTTACCTCCATTGATTTCTTTGAAGTCAAACAAAACATCTTTGTTCTGCGTGATGTGGTAAGAACTCGCTTAATCCATTACCCATTCATTTTTGTCTTGAATACTAGCTATTAAGACCACTGGCTGAATAGGCTCTGCCATGTTAGCAGATATTGCATGTTTTTTTCTCTGAGGACAATCTCTTTTTCAATGCCCTTCATCTCCACAAATGAAACATCCTTTGTTGTTGTTATCAGATTATTGCCTTAACTTAAATCTGCCTCTGCTTTTCGATCGGCCTCCCCATGTGTTAGCATTATCAAACCGGTTGTTCGACCTACCCCTTGATTCCACATTCAAGATCTCATCCTGAGAATTTGTTACTTTTCCAATTTCGATTAGCTCCCTTTCCTTAGACTTAATTGCTGTTGTGACCTCATTTAACTTTAAAGTATCTCTCCCATACTTTAGAGTTTCTTTGAGCTGATCATACCTGTTAGACAGGGAACTTAGAAGTAGAATTGCTTGTAACTCTTCTGAAATTTCAACTCCTACGTTGTTGAGATCTGTCACCAGCCTTAGAAAGTCGTCTACATTGGTATCAATGTTTTTAGAGTCATCCATCTTGAAAGTGTAGAACCTCAATTGTAAGTAGATCCGATTCGGAAGAGATGTCTCCATGTATAACTTGTTTAGGGTAGACCACATGGATGCCGTTTTTTCATACTTAGAGATTTTCCTGAGCACATGATTCTCCACGTTCAAAACAATAAGATTCTTAGCCTTTTCTGATTTTTCAAACTTTACCGGATCAATCTGTGAGCTACTGCCTTCTATGTCTCCTTTTGCCTCTTCACTAGATTTCCTTTTTGTAACTGCTGAATCCTTGAGTAACTTTTCATATGTTAGGATATCTTTCAACCCTAAAACCCCAAAGTAAGCCATCATTCTCACTTTCCATAGAGAAAAGTCTCATTTTCCATCAAACCTGTCAAGCTCAATCCGTGAACTCATCATTATGTCTTCAAATCTGTTGTGTTTCTGAATTTCCCAGCAACCCCAAAACTCCTGTTTCCCAGCACACCCCGTGCAATAAACCTGGAAGCTCTAATACCACTTGTTAGGATTTTATGATCTTTTCCTATTGTATTTGGTGTTGGTATTGGATTGTTTAAAAATAAAAACACATAATTTAATTATCGAATTTACACTTAATGTATCTTTCGGGTAGGATCTGTCTCTTACAAACTTCCAGTATAAATCTAATGAACAATTACAATGAAACAACTCTAGAGAAAATAGATTTATAAAGAAAAATACAATAATGTTGATTTTTCTCTCTCTCACTCCCCTCTCTCTCTCACTCCTGGAAACTCTCACGGTCACCTTTCTCTCTTTTTCCAAGGGATGGTTTGGCTGTCGACAATGCATGAAGAATTTATATCAAGAGCGAGAGACATCAGTTAGGGTTATGTTGGTTTTGTGCCTATGTCCCACGAAGTGAGCAAAATGTGTTTGGGCACTAACTCATGAAAAATTTCAACACTAAATTAGATATTTATAAATAAAAATTATAATTGCCTTTTAGTGAATTAGGCAGAGAAAGTCTTGGCTAAGAACATGTCTTGGCTATTGTTGTTTAAAATACGAGTTTAGCCTTTTTGAGATTCGACAAAATAATTCTTTAACAGTTGCGTTTGATTTCTCTCTTTTTACTTTTTATTTCTTTCTTGTAAATATTTTTTTAATTGTTCAAATATAAACTAATATTTTTTTCAAAATTTTAAACAATAAATATTTAAAACTATATAATTTGTATAATTTTTTAGTATACGATTGTTTTATTCAAATAACGTTTCTTCGTTGCTTGAAAAAAACAATAAAAATATCAATCTTTCAATATCAACCCTAGCGCTTGAATTTGTTGGATTGCCAAATAATATAAAAATAAATAACAAATAAATCATTTTTAATTTTAGTTAGATTGAATCAATGGTTACTTTAAATAAAATATATTATCACTATTATTACTTATTTAGATCACACCTAGAGAAGTTTCTTGAAGTGGAAGAAATAAAAACAAATTTTGACACTAAGATGGTCTTAGATGGTGAGGTTTTCTTGGAGAGCAAGTAAGGAGCCTATGATCTTGCCACCGAGATTCGGGAATGACTCGCAGCCAGGAAGAGAATTGGCTTTTGCCTGTTCTATCGACTTGAATTGCATACGTAAGAAGATGACCTGTCATCCCTGTGACCTCTTCTGCTGCATACTGTCTCCAATTGAAACCATACAGGCTCTTTTTTTTTTTTTTCTTACATGGTTACCACAAATATATGGGTTTTGAAAGTCATCTTTATGGAGTGTCTTTAATGTCGTAATGAGAGCATGCTTGGGAGTAATATTCTTCAGAGATCATATTCTTCGGTTTATTTAATAGAAAATCAGGAATTAGTCAAACCAAGCCTGCTAAGAAGAGGAGTACTTTACAAATTTATTTCTGTTAAAGAATAATAAAAGAAGTTACAAAAAGATTGAACGATAAAAGTTGAAGTAAAGATGTATTCCTCTTCTCTGTTTATTACAATCACAGTGATGATATTTATAGTACAAGTCAACCGACTTCATAAGTCGGTTGCTCAAGATAATTATTTATAACACTCCCCCTTAATTATCTAATATTATAAATTATTACGTATTGCCTCGTTAAAAACCTTATCATATAAAAACCCAATGGGATAAAAATTATGATAAGGAAAAAAGAGTGCAGATACGTAATCTCCCCCTGAAGAAGATAAATATAATTTCTTCATAGATCCCGTAAATAACGCATTCCAATATTCTGAACATGTTTTTTGAATGTTGTTGTAGGAAGTGCCTTAGTGAATAAATCTGCTGCATTATCGCTTGAACGTATATACTCGATGTCAAGTTCTTGATTTCTCTGTAGTTCTTGGATATATGAGAAGAATCTCGGAAGAATATGTTTTGTCCGGTCACTCTTGATATAACCTTCTTTGATTTGGGTGACACATGCAGCATTATCTTCGAATAATTTTGTTGGCTCCTTATTGTTGGTTAGTCCACTTGTTCTTTCGATATGTTGGATCATGTTTCTGAGCCATACACATTCTCTACATGCTTCATGAAGGGCAATGATTTCTGCATAGTTCGAAGAAGTGGCAACCAGGGTTTGTTTTTGAGATCGCCACGAGATCGCAGTTCCACCAATTGTGAAAACATAACCGGTTTGAGACCGAGCTTTGTGTGGATCCGATAAATACCCAGCATCTGCAAAACCAACTAAACCAAACTCGGGGTTTCTAGAATAAAATAATCCCAAATCAATCGTACCTTGGAGATAACGGAAAATATGTTTTATTCCACTCCAATGTCTGCGTGTAGGTGATGAACTATATCTCGCAAGTAAATTTGTAGCAAATGCTATATCTGGTCGAGTGCAGTTTGCGAGATACATAAGTCCACCGATGGCACTCATATAAGGTACTTCAGGACCTAATATATCTTCATTATCTTCACAAGGTCGAAATGGATCCTTGTTTATATTAAGTGATCGATTAACCATTGGAGTACTCAAAGGATTCGCTTTATCCATATTAAATCGTTTTAATATCCTTTTCGTATAATTTGATTGATGCACAAATATCCCATCTTGGGAATGCTCAATTTGGAGTCCTAGACAAAACTTTGTCTTTCCAAGATCTTTCATTTCAAATTCTTCTTTCATATGAGTTCTTGCATTATCAATTTCCTTTTGAGTTCCAATTATGTTCAGGTCATCTACATAAACAGCAATGATCACAAAGCCTGATGGGGACTTATTTATAAAAACGCAAGGGCATATCGCGTTGTTAATATATCTCTTTTTAACAAATATTCACTTAATCGATTATACCACATGCGTCCAGATTGTTTTAACCCATATAATGATCGCTGTAATTTGACCGAATATAGTTCTTTGGGTCCTTTAGAGATTTTTGATCCTTCTGGGATCTTGAATCCTTCTGGGACTTTTATGTATATATCACTATCAAGGGTTCCATATAGGTATGCAGTCACGACATCCATAAGATACATTTCTAAACTTTTGGATGATGATAAACTCATTAAATATCTAAATGTAATTGCATCCATGACTGAAGAATATGTTTCTTCATAATCTATTCCCGGTCTTTGAGAAAACCCTTGTGCAACAAGACGGGCTTTATATCTAATGACCTCATTTTTTTCATTTCTTTTTCTTACAAAAACCCACTTGCACCCAACTGGCACTATATCTTCAGGTGTAATGACAATGGGTCCGAATACATTTCTTTTTTGTAGAGAGAATAATTCATTTCTCATGGCTATTTGCCATTTTTCCCAATCAGGTCTTTTTTGACATTCTGTTACAGACGCTGGTTCTGCATCATCATTTTCATTTTCAATTTCTTTGGACACAGAAAAGGAGAATATTCCATTAATATCCTCTATTTCATTTCTAACCCATATTTTCTATTTTGGGTATAGTTAATTGAAATCTCATATGTTTCTATATTGCGTTCGTCTTTTGGACGGAGTTCCACTTCATGGTTTTCAAAAACCTGTTTGCATATGTCTTCCGGACATTCTCTTTGAGTTGGTTCCTCTATAATCTTTTCACAAGTATTTTCGAGATGCCTTTTGTAAGGTTCTTCCATAACCTTTTGATTTTGTTCTCCAAAATACTTTTTCTTACGGGGATTTTTATCTTTTGAGCCCATCGGTCTCCCCCTCTTTAACTGAACTCTGGGTTCATTTATTTTATCGCCATCAACATGTTCTACAGGAACATTAATTCTTGATGGGACATTCACAGCGGGTATATATGATTTCGTCACTCGTTTTGTATCTATGAATGCATCTGGCAACTGGTTTGCAATATTTTGCAAATGTATGATTTTCTGAACTTCCATTTCACGTTGTTTTGTGGGAGGATCAAGATACAACAAAGATGGCGTACACCATTTAATATCTTCTTGCAGTTGTTTAATTCCTTCCCCTAACGTAGGAAATTCTTCCTCATCAAAATGACAATCGGCAAATCGTGCCGTAAACATGTCATCAGTTTGTGGTTCAAGATACCGAATAATACTTGATGATGTAAATCCAATATATATTCCTAATCTTCTCTGTGGCCCCATCTTTGTTCTTTGTGGTGGGGCTATAGGAACATAAACTGCACACCCGAAAACTCGGAGATGAGATACATCAGGCTTTTGGCCAGATGTTAATTGTAATGGGGAATATTCATGATATGCACTTGGTCTTATTTGGACCAATGCTGCCGCATGCAATATAGCATGACCCCATACTGAAATGGGGAGATTTGTTCTCAAAATTAACGGTCTCGCAACAAGTTGTAACCGTTTTATCAAAGACTCAGCCATACCATTTTGTGTATGAACATGCGGAACCAGATGTTCAACATCAATTCCGAGAGCCATACAATAATCATTAAAGGCTTGTGATGTGAATTCACCAGCGTTGTCAAGTCTTACTTTCTTTATAGTATAATCAGGGAATTGCGCTCTTAACCTGATTATTTGGGCAATGAATCTTGCAAACGCCATATTTCGTGTGGTTAACAAACACACATGTGACCATCTGCTAGATGCGTCAATTAAAACCATAAAGTAATGAAATGGCCCACATGATGGATGAATAGGCCCACATATATCACCATGTATTCTTTCTAAAAATACTGGAGATTCATTACTAATTTTGGCTGGTGATGGCCGAGTAATAAGTTTTCCTTGAGAACATGCTTTACACGAAAACTCGCGTGATTGAAAAATCTTCTGGTTTTTCAATGGGTGGCCATTAGAATTTTGAACAATTTTTCTCATCATAACTGATTCAGGATGTCCTAGTCTTTCATGCCAGACTTTGAATAAACTCGTAAACTTCTGGTTTACCGTAATATATGATTCAATTATATTTATTTTTGTGTAATATAATCCAGAGGACATCATTTGTAATTCTTCCAATATTTGTTTCTGCTTCCATGTAATGCAAAGATATTCAATGTTATTTTTGCTCATTGTCTCTATGTGATATCCATTTGTACGGATGTCTTTGAAACTTAATAAGTTTCTATGAGACTCGGGGAATATAAAGCATCATTTATTTCAAATTTTGTTCCCCTTGGCATTGAAAAACTAGCTCTTCCGGAGCCTATGATAATATTTGCATTACCCGATATTGTATTCACGCTTCCGGCGGAATCTTTCATTTTCAGATAAGAGAAAAACTTTTTGTCTTTAAGTATTGTATGTGTTGTAGCACTGTCTGCTAGGCATATATCTCCATTCTCATTCTCAAAAAGATACATTTTCTGGATTAAAATATTGATAAAGATGTATTAATAAATGTTAAACACACATATTTCAAAATCAACTTATATTATAACAAAACTATTTTACATAAAGTAATTAAAGTTCAAACTTACATATATTTTTCAAAAAAAACATTAATTTTTGTTTTGTTTTTTTTGTTCGTAAGGAAACTAAATACAACTTGATATATATAACATTTAACTTAATTATCTTGTTCTTTGGTGTTCTCGGAATCAACAAGAAAATCAGCAACATCGAGATATGCATTTCCATCGAAAGAAGGTCCGGGTTCATCCGAGATAAAGTTGGTTTCACTTTCTTTTCCTTTTTGTTTCTGTGACTCTTGATACAGATTAGCCAAATGTTTTGGTGTACGACAGGTACGAGACCAATGTCCTTTCATGCCACATCTGTAACAAACATTTTCGTATTGTATATTTTGGCGTACAGCAGGTACGCGACCAACTTCATTTTCGTGGACTTTATTCTTTCTCCCGAATTTGAATTCATTGGGATGAAAAAATCTTCCTTTTCCACGTCCACGTCCACCTCCTCGTCCACGTCCACGACCACGACCATGACCTCGACCACGTCCATGTCCTTGCCAATTATTGTAACTGGATTATGCAACATTCACTTCTGGGAATGGAGCTGATCCAGTGGGACGAGATTGATGGTTCATCATCACAAGTTCATTATTTTGTTCAGCAACAAGGAGAACTTGCATTAACTCCGAATAACGAGTATATCCCTTTGCTCGATATTGTTGTTGCAGGATTACATTTCCAGGATGAAATGTTTGGAGAGTTTTTTTCAATCATATCATAATCACTTACTTTTTCTCCACATAATATCATCTTAGAAGTGATTCCGAACAACGCGGAATTATATTCACTTACACTTTTATAATCCTGAAACCGGAGGTTTAACCACTCATGTTTGGCTTTTGGTAAGATCACATATTTCTGGTGATCAAACCTATCTTTGAGTGATTGCCAAAGATCTGCAGGATCTTCTTTTGTGATATATTCATCTTTTAAACCATCATGGATATGGTGGCATAAAAATATCATGGCTTTTGCTTTTTTTTCATCGGATGTTGTTTCCGACCTATCGATGGTACCAAGAAGGTCTTTTGCCTTTAAATGCATTTTTGCAGCTACTGCCCATGTCATGTAATTTTTTCCAGATATATCAAGGGCAGCAATCTCGAGTTTTGCCAAATTTGACATTATAACTATACACATAATAAAACAATGTGTTAAACATCAGTTTTATAAAAAAAATCATTTTACAATTATTTTTAATAAATAATCGTGATAAAATTTTGGGTATAGATTTTAATTTATTAATATTATTATATATATATATATATTTAATAAATATGTATAATCGGTTTTAAGAATTTAAACATAAAGATGACATAAATTAATTTATGATAAAATTGTAAAGTATTAGTGAATATAATAACACATAAATTAAAATAATTTCAGGAGGCAGAGCCTACCATATAATATTCAGAAGGCAGAGCCTACCATGTAATATTGAGAAGGCAGAGCCTACCATATAATATTCAGAAGGCAGAGCCTACCATGTAATATTGAGAAGGCAGAACCTACCATATAATATTTAGAAGGCAGAGCCTACCATATAATATTTAGAAGGCAGAGCCTACCATATAATATTTAGAAAGCAGAGCCTACCATATAATATTTAGAAGGCAGAGCCTACCATATAATATTTAGAAGGCAGAGCCTACCATATAATATACACATGTATTAATAAAATAAAATTTTACCTTATTTTATGATCTCAGGTAGATGGTAGAAACACTCGTACTGATAACGTGTTAAAGAATAATAAAAGAAGTTACAAAAAGATTGAACGATAAAAGATGAAGTAAAAATGTATTCCTCTTCTCTGTTTATTACAATCACAGTGATGATATTTATAGTACAAGTCAACCGACTTCATAAGTAGGTTGCTCAACATAATTATTTATAACAATTTCGTTTTAGAAAAGAAAACACATATGGCAGAAGATCGCTGTCAAAAATCTTTAACGGCAATCACACTAACTTAACAGAACGGAAGGCAAACATTAATTTGTCGCCCATAAGAATAAACGAAACTATGGGAGACAAAAAAAGCTTAGCAAAAAAATTTCCCCTCAAAAGCTGAGTAGTATTTTTTGAGCGAAGAGCAATTACAATTTATTACGTTTTCAAGAAGAAGAAAAACCAGACAAAGAAAAGAGAAAAAAGTTAGTTAGGGAAACAAAAAAAAAGGTTGGAAATTTACAAAAGTGATACGAGGATTCACATGATTCGACATTTGCTATCTTTAGAGGGTTTGCCTTCGTGTCTTGAAGACGCAGACGCTGTAGCTGAAGATGGCCTGTGGCTGCTCCTTGGTACCTGCATTCCAGTATCTGATCAGCTTAACATTTTATTCAAACACCAATGAAGCAAAGCTACAATTTCAATTAGATTCTGAGATAATATCATCGTGCGGTGTTACAATCGCCATATATACGAGTAAATTCACCTAACAGGTAACGTATATGGACGCAATAATGTAACTTTACCAACATAATCCTATAAGGCTACACTGTTACGTTTTTTTTTTCTTATAATAATTGTTGTACAATTTTGCAATGTGCAAGTCGCACTGTATTTTAACTTTCTTATAATCATTGCTATAAGGCATTTGTTTTAATTCCTGCTTTTGTAGATTACTGTCTTTTTTTTTTTTTGTTTCTAGAGTGTTATGAATAGGAATCAATAACCTGAGGACCAGTGATCAGTCGTGATGCACCAACACTTGTTGGTTGTGGAGTTGGGTTACTGCGTGGGCTCTGGTCCTCAAACTCTTGTTGTTGCAAAGCTATTGCCAGTTGTAGATCAGAGCTGCATTAGTATCACCAAAATCAAACCAATCATAAGCATGTTGAAAGATTATAAAAGATTCGCAAATGTGTTGCTAGTGAGAGACAATGCGTTCGCCGGACTGGTTTCAGTAAAAACAAAGGAAGATTGGTCAAAACAGAATGAGTTTATCAGTGGCCAAAGAAAGGTACGAGATATTTACTTGACATCCATGCCTGTGTCCGGCACATTGTTGATGCTGGCAAGATAATCCTGTGAGGAAAAACGTACATAAAAAATGATCAAGATGCTTAAAATGAGATCTTGTATGGATTAGTGACTATGTTTTAAGGAGAACACACAGCAGTATTTGTGACTGCGTTTCGCTCATCCCATGTGCCACTTGCTCCAGTTGTGCTGTTGTCAATCTTGAAGTCTTTAAAGGTACTAGTCATGAACGCAGTGTCGCCATTAACCTGAAACCAGAATGTATGTCGATACTGGTCACAACAAGGCATATAATTAAAGCAACCGTGGATATAATCGTATCTCTTTAAGAGTTATGAAACATTTATAGATCAGAAGTAGCAGATTAATAGGAAGTTTTGCTGATAGTACCTCATTTAGCTTTTCCCAAACCAAATCTGGCTGATTTAGGTAACCTTGATCTGTAGCCAAAAGATATAGTTCACCTTCATACTGCAAAAAGGACAGCAAGAAGTATTTAACTCGAAACAACCTGTTATAATCCAATAGACGGAGATACCGACTAATTAAACTAACCTTAAACATGGTGCAGAAATGATTGTTGCGGAAAAAAACACAGAGCTCACGTTCTTTAAGGCCTTCTTGCAAGCGAAAGAGTCTGTACATCAATAGTAAATGTAAGATAATATCAATGTCGTCAATTAAAGAATATAACTCCCCAACCATGAATAACATCACGCACCCGCAAAATGTTAACTGACTGGCACTATTCTTCATAAAATTCCTGATTAGTTCACCTGGCAAAACTCAATATAATGAATTAATACCTCAATTATATATAGAAACATTTGAATTGGGGCGTAGATAGTGTCTCTATGCTCAATGGCATGCATGCATGAATTTCCAAATGCTCGTCAGCCATATCACAAGTAGTTTATTTTATTTACCCTCTTCTGCTGTGAGCCCATCTGTAGCCTTCCCTTCAGAAGAGCAATCACCAACAGTCTTCTCAATCCTTTTTCCAAGAAGTGACTCACCTTCATAAACTGGTTCTTTGTCTGCACAAACTGGAGCCGCAGCGTTTACACATTCCTCACCTTCGTACATGGGTTCATCAGTAGATATGGGTGAGTTAAAAGCATCGGGTACGTCGTCATGCTGGGATCTGCATCTAAAATCTGGAGTTCGAATGGATATTTCAGTAAGGATTTTTATGTATAATAGATTCAGATGTAATTGTAGCTAGCACAAGTATATTAGTGTAATTGTAGCTACCACAAGTATATTAGATGCAGGAGTAGATTAATTATGTAAAGATACACTAAAGGCTACTCCATCCAAGATTCCAAGGATGAGTAACAAAAACTACCTTGATTAACAGAAGTTGCATCAGACTTGAGTAGACTCTCAGAACTGCTTTCAATTTTGGTTGACTCCAGATTAATCTGCTCCATCGAAAAAGCTTCAGAAGAAGTTACATCCACGATGGCATTTTTGTTACTATTCACATTCTCAACATAACGACCCGTCTCGCCCGTCTCATCTCCAGATTCCTTGGAAGATAACTGATCATGTTCAGGATCCCCATTTTTAATTGTAACCAACGTCGGGATATCCCCAACTTTGATCGTTTTCCCATCATTTTCTGAAGCCTTATCATCATCAGACTTGAAATGTTCTAGGTGACAGATATTGTCACCATGGGTGCTAGTTTGATTTGCATCTGAAAAAGTAAATGCGGAGTCTAGATTGGTTGAATCTCGGAGAGTGTTCTGTGCTGAATCATTCCCCTGCACCTGTGATAATCGCAAGGCTTGCAATAACTCAGTTTCTTCTTCAAGATCTCCCTTTCTCAGTCTACGAAGCTCAGCAGCTGCAGGTGGAGAATCATCAAAAGATCTTGTTTTCGAAAGACATGGTGAAGGCACCCCTAGAGCCGCTGTGGTTGCCGCAGCAAAATCAACAGAATCTTCTCCAGGATTTTGATCACCTCGAGCCTCGACATTCTGCGTCTCCAGTGCAACAAGCTCACCCATTAAAGCATTATATGACTTAGATCCTATTGCATTAGCTGCTTCAACATCCTGGAGGTATGCACAGGAAAGCAATGGAACCAATCATTTTACTACAGAGCCAGGATTGATATAGACACCATCTTAAAAGGAGTGTTCTTGACCACTGTTCCTATCCATTAATGAGTCCAAATGGATATAAAGAATCAAGTACCCTATGTTTTGTATCTCAAGAAGGAAAATAAGAGAAGATGGCCCACATCCCAAACATCCACACACAAAAGCGCAAGAGACAAGAAAGCAATGAAGTACCGTCAACGGCCTACACTAATGAAATTTAAACTTTTACAGGTAGAAGGAGCAATTCAGAAAAAGTTTGAAACAAAGTGTTGTACCTGGGGATCAACTATCCATCCATGATATAAGGGAATGTCCAGTAAATCAAATATTGCACACTCAGGTGTGAACTCAAAGTCGTCAATCCTGCAACCAGTTATAAGTTTCATGGTTAAGAGAGAAATTTCTACATAGTAAACAGATCACAAAAGTACTAACCTCCTGAATTTAATATTGACATCAATTCCAGTCGTAAGGCGTGGAAGAAGATCAATTGCGTCAGCAATGTTCTGTTGCTGATTCTCAATATATCCTTCATCTTTGTTCTGCCATGAAGAATAAAAATGAAGGTTAACCACAAAGAGTCAGGCCATAAAGACAACATAAGTAACGGGGCACAAGTCGCTAAGTTAATTTACATTGACTTTACTATTGGAATCAATCAGTCTATCAACCACGAGGGACAGCAATCTCTCTTGAGAAACCTCATAACAGTCAGGGTTTAGATTCAAGTTGTTTCTCAGGAGAAGAACATTACCTGTTGCATCCAAAAATCAATAACAATCAGGAATTCCAGTGTTAGATGGTTAAGCACACAAAAAAAAAATTCAAAGTTTAAAACTGCCAAATTACCAAATTATTAACAGGATTTAGAACCAAAAAACCAATACAAATCCAGATACTAAGTATCAGTAGATCACTTCACCTCCGGAACATTTAGACATGTCCGAATATACTCCTTAGAATAAATTCTCACACTTAGAAAAACTTCTGACATTCTACGAGAAGCTACCAACAAGCACCAAACCAGTGATTAAAGAAAACAACGCCTAAAACATTCATTACTGGTACTATATCATACCAAACCTAACATTCATTTCTTCAATTAGTTCTACGTTTCCAGAAAATCAGTAACGAGAACCTAATCAATCAATGATATCAACACCGAAATTCCACTTTTCTAACCCTATTTGATGGTCTAACTAAAGTTTATCACCCTAAAGTGAACGAAAATGGAGAAGAACATACAAATAGCTAATAAAGGGCATGGTCCATTTTCGTTTTGGAGAATAATAGGCGTAGTTCGTCCAAGGAACTGAATCGATTTTGTCTTGTACATGATCTCCTCCGTAGTTTCCTTTGGCACATCTTGCTGCATCGGTTCTTGATTCGTCTGAGTCTCTTCGCTCGGAGAGTCTGAAGGCGGCGTAGAAGAAGAAGCGGTCGCCATTGATGATCCGACCAAAGAGATCAAAATCAAATCCCAAACAAAAAAAAATCACCTCGAAGAAAGTCAAAGTTTCGATCGAAAGAAGCTGTAATTAAAATTTCCGAACAAATTTCTTTTTCTGATCCAAAATCGAACGAGGGAGCTAGCAAGAGGATTTTAACTTAGGATTTATATTACGAGAAAGAACTTTTGTAAAAAGGACTCAAGGGAGATGTTACATAACCAAACCGATACGTACCAAACCAAAATTCAGTAATGATCGAAATGCTATTGGTTAGCAGTTTAGTGAGACAATCCTCAAAATACTCTTGATAAAATAACCGACTGTTTGGTTGGTATTTAAATTTATGAGGTTCGAATAAACCAATTTGGCAAACCGGTATCTTTAACGCGTATCTTCTCGGGGTATACACCGTCATTTCCTGAAAAGTCATAACTAATATTTTGATTTATTCCTAATTAATTTCTTTATATAATACTGTTGACTAAAAACCAGATTTCTTGGGACAAAAAAAACAACCAAATTTCTTGAGATAATCCATTAAAAAGTAGGTGCAAAGATGGTACGTTTTCGCCATAAACAGTATAAGAATTAGTAGTACAACTAATTCCACATTATGGATATGTGTTTCAAATGTTTCGGGCTGGTCGATGTGTTAGTATTTTGATGTCAACTATAACATATGGGCCGAAATTGTGTGTAATGAAAAGCTAAACAAAAACGTTTAAAACCCAATTTTTGTATCATTAGGCATATATTATTGATTACATACAATAGCAAGGTCACAAACGTCTTTTAATTGTCAGATTACATAAATCTTGAATTATATATGTTTAAATGCAATTTGACAAGCATTATAAACCATATAATTTTTTAGTGCTCTCTCGTTACATTTTGTGGGCATGACTGATGGAACATAAAGTTAAAAAATGATGAAAATAATATTTCCCTAATAATAATAATCCCACAAAGGATGCATATTAACATAACGTGAGTTCTATGATTTATCCTAACTTAACACACGTCTGATATTCAGAGCTACTTTACCAATCTTTAATCTATGGTCTTTTATCAATACATTTTCCCAAACATCGTATTTTCATTATATTAAAACAAAAATATTTTCGACAAAAAATATTAGTAGAAAAAACAATTTTATTTGATTTTTACGAACGTTCATATCGAAAATTATTAGTTCAAAATATTTTTATCAAAAAATTGTTAAATATTTTTAATCGTATGGATTGTGGAAAATACGGTCAGAAAAAAAATTAATAGAAAACTGTTTAAAATATTTTTACTAAATTGCTACCAATTTTACTATGGAATTCTTATTATTTTTGTATGAATTTTCCACCAACTATTCTGATTCTCACCGGTTTTCTACAGAAATATATTTAAATAAAACGTATAACAAAACAAACATAATATAATATGTGAAATTGATAAATATATTATGTATAAGAATTGAAATAAAAACAGAAGATTGTATGCATAACAACAGAATACTACAACAATTAGTATAACACTAATTGAAGAACTGAGTTAAAGATAGCAAAACTAAGCTCAAAACTTCGATCAGAATCATATTTATATGTTGGAGGGATTTTAATCGGTCAATCTCTCCATCTATCAAACACATGTCCTTTTGTAATGCTCTGTTAAATGATTTTTTGTTTTAATAACGTAATAAAGAAATGGTTTAGTAGTAAAAAACGAGCAAAAACAAAACAAAACTATAGTTCTAATTTGTAACATGCTCAAAGACAAACTGGTTATGCGAGTATTTTTATCTCCACAATTTTCTTCTTAACTTTTTGTTTATTACCAATCAAAACATATGTGTGTTCATCTATTTTGTGCTCATGAATAGAAATCATATTTTAAAAAAAAATTCTTTTAATAACTGTGATAGTTTTTCGTCCAGACCAATATTTAATTGTGAAATAAAATATAGAAAAAGTCATTTATTTAATCGTGGCATAGTGGTCCAAAGACAATTTTCTAACCTCCCACATGAGGTTTGAAATCACCATGATTCTTTCTGTTTTGATTTAATAATATTTGCTTAAAAATTTGCTTCAAATTAAATAATAGTCTTTGTTCTATTATACAAGATTTTTTAGATCTTTTATTTTATTAAATATTTATTAATCTTCTATGCATAAGTTAAATATTTGGTTTTTTGAACATTTATATTATGCAGTAGTTTTTATGATTGATTGCTTTAAAATTACAATTTTTAATAATAGTTATACAAAATGATAAAAAAAACTAAAATACGCATTTCTTAATTTCTGTTTAAAAAATTTTAAAAATGAATTATATAATGTAAAAATTAATACTAGATATTTAACTTCGTAGATATAAAACAAACTCATTACAGAACAAAAATATCCCACAAACAAAAAACCAACAAGTCGTTTACAACTGAAATTTGGCATCCTAAGAAACACAAAGCTAAAAAAAGATTTAAATTCTTTCTTTTGTAAGTAAGCAAACGCATTGTAATTTTAAAGGACTCTGGAAATAATATCATATCTAAATAACAATTTAAATAAACATTGTGGGTAAAAGCTTGTGGTCCTCCTAGCGTGCAACACCTGTACCAATGAATCAGAATAAATGCTAATTTAACTGAACAATTAAAGCATCCAATAGTGCCTAAGCACCTGCTAAATGCTAGTTGAACAATAATTACAGTATAAAATTCATTAATTGGGCCAAAAAGACAAGAATAAAGTAAATTTGAGGCAGTGGGTTAAGATTTAAGAATGCACCAAATTAGGAGTAGCCATGTGAAATCATACGCAAGTCATAATGGTTTTTCACTGTCGCGTAAGAGTGTCGTTCTTTTATAATAACATGCTCGTACGAACAGACATATCTACGTGCAGATTAAAAGATAATATCTGAATTCATAATAATAGTAAGAAATTTATACTTGTTGTATTAATTTCGAAAGTAATTGCAACCGATAACAAAATTTAGAAGAACATTTGAAAAGTGACGAGTCGTCTACTTCTCTCAGAGCTCGTTTTTTGCTTGCTCTGCGAGGTCTTGTGTGCTGCTGAATGCACGTTTAAGTTTCAGTAAAAAAAATTATTCCATTACGATTCCAATTAAACAAAAAAGGTTCTTGCTTTGATACCAAAGCATTGTTTGTCCAATTGAATGATAGTGATTTTGAATAATTTCATCATTTGCATTTTAAATGTTGCAATGCGAATCATCTTTTGTAGTATGTAAACATCTAATCTACCAAATGAGTTTCACAACGAATATAGAAATTTTACCATAAAAAAATCTGATAGAAAACGGATTATATATTATTAAGGCGAAAACAATATATATATTTACCTTCAAATTTGGTCTTTATAATTGTCTAACATTGCTGTTATTTCATAAAATCTCATATCTTTGATTTCCAAAAAAGTTGCTAAATTAATGGTTTTTAGTAACGGAGATCAAACGGCGAGTGTGAAGATTCTTGTCCGAGAGGAGCTGGCAACCGACAGAGTTGCTGCCTGTCTTCAAATGCATCTCTTTAACTCACTTTAAACGGACACCGGATCTGTAAGTTGTCAGTTATAACACGTGTCGTGATCTTAACCGTTAACTTTGAAATCCACGTTGTATATAATGACGGAGATGAGGTAAGTTAATTAATTAATCACTCGATTTACAATTATTAACATTTAGAGCTTCTACAACTAATTATCAAAACTTTGTAAACCTATATATATATATATATGTTGCAAAAGAGGTTGATCTTAGTTATTATGTAATTTCATTTTTCGTATCGTATTTTAAATAATTGTTAATATACAGTAAATATATACAACGCAACAAAAAAAAACAATTTACTATTCAAAGGACAAAGGGGAAAATTAAAGTGTCATAATTAACAATGCATGGCATTGGAATTTATTCTCCACCAAATAACTTTTGCTCTTATAATATGAAATTTTTACCAAAAGAAGAAGGGATATCTTGTAATGATGTTTCTATAGCTAAGTATACTCATGTACTTTAATTCACCACATTGGTCTAGGGCTATAGATCATCATAGCTATATAGAAAAAATGGCAAAAGTTAGAATACATAAAATCCTCAAAGTTAATAAATTATTATCAATTCAAGCATAAAAGAGTCTTACTATTCATTATTTTATTTATTTATTTTTCTTATTGGCTCTGTCTGAGTTCATAAATTTAGGGTTTCCAGAATTTTCCACTTCTCATTTGCCGACTCTCCTCAAAGACTCTCTCCCTCATCTTTCTCTTAGAGACAAATTGATCAATTAAAACGCACACACAAAGAGGGTAATTTATTTTTCTCCAAAATTTACTTAAATTTCTTATTTGATCTCTCTTTTCTATATTTAGGCGAAGGTCGAAATTGTTGTTGTTCTTCGTGTTTGTTGTTGTCGTAGTAACTACTTGATGATGATGATGATGATGATGATTATGCAGTAAAGAAATCTGTCTGTTTAAAACTCAAAATTGGATTCTATCTAATTCCCTTTCATGTGTGATTTTATTTTAACGCAATCAAGAATCATGTAATTGATCTAACGGAATTAGAGAATCGGCCAAATCAAACTAAAAATTTGCCGATTAATTAGGGTGAATTAGATTAGAAGAATGGTGAGAGGAAAGACAGAGATGAAGAGGATAGAGAACCCGACGAGCAGACAAGTGACTTTCTCCAAAAGAAGAAATGGACTTTTAAAGAAGGCTTTCGAATTATCAGTCCTTTGTGATGCTGAGGTTGCCCTAGTTATCTTCTCTCCTAGAGGCAAACTCTATGAGTTCTCTAGCGCATCCAGGTCAGTTACTTTTAATTACATATATATGTAGATACATATTCCCTATACATCCATCCGATATATCATCGCAAAAAATGAATCCATGATTAGTTAGTCTACGTACCTTTAATTTTGTTTATAGTTAGAGTTAGTAGAGTCGACTGATATCGGTCGTCGGTTTATGCGTGATAGAGAGAAGAAAAACAATCAGATAGATGAGAAAAAGAAAGTCAGGATTGGAGTTTGAGACATTAGTAAAAACGTGGTTCGCACATGGGTAAAACATAAAGGAACTAGTTTCTAAATATATTCGTTTTGAGATAGTTTTGCACTTATATATGGACACAAATTTCCATTTTAAAAAAAACACATTTTTGAGAAAAGAAAAGCCAAAAAGAGATCCTAATCAAGTCCTATGTTTAACAATAACTTGGAGCATATATATTGTTCATACTCAGATTAGGCAAATAAGTCTATTTTTGATTGGTTCCTATATATTTACCAGATTTGGGAAAAAACAATATTTCCATGTTTAGAGGTGTGTCTCCTGACTATATATATGTGTGCAAGTGCGTATCTAAACAATATGTAGAGAGAACTTACATACACTCATATGTGTATTTACTAATATACAAACTGTCAAACGCATATAAAAAACTAGTATATATGTACGTTGTGCATAAATATACTATATAAAAGTATCCAAGCACATGTAGTGTCTATGTAGATTTTTGAATCAATGTACTTTCACAGCTTTTTTATGAGTAAGAATATGGGTCTAGATTTTGGAGAACTACATATGTTAATATTCCACACGATGTGAATATCCCATACCGTTTAGATGAAATTTACGTAATATATACAATTAGTTTATTGTTATCAAATAGTTTTGAATTGGAGATTTATAAAAATTAATAGAATTTACTTATGTCCACTACACACGAAATAATACGAATAAGTTTATTTCCACATATATTTTTTAACGTTTTTTAGTTACATAAACTGTGTTTTTTTCGTAAACTACATAAATTATTGATATTACATAAATTTCGATAACGTTTACACGTTAAATTGCTATTAAATCTTGTTTTAATTCAAAAATCTAGTGTTAATTTTGAAATAAACACAAGTTAAAACTAGATTTTTGAATTAAAACCAATTTTAATAGCGATTTAACATGTAAACATTAATACAATTTGTGTAATTACAATAATTTATAAAATTTGTATAACTTATGAAAAAAAAACAGTTTATGTAACTAAAAAAACATTTAAAAATACGGATAAAAAATAGATTTATTTGTATAAATTCGTGTAATTGACGAAACCCAAATTAATATGTTATCAGAGTTTGCATATACCCAATCACATTCAATATAAAATTGATATGATCCAAATTTGGCTATACATAAAATTAATCTAGTTGAACTAACGGAAAAACAATCGTTATGTGTTTATTTAGTGATATGTTCATACTTTATTAGACAAAAAAAAACTTTGGATTTTTAAAAGTTAAGAAAATTGATGAAAATAAAAAGGGGCAGTGTGCAAATGAAATCTATAAATTGGGCCTGGTAATGAGAGTACTGCATGTGTCTAGATTCAGAATATGTTGATTCTTCTTTTTATGCTTCTTATATTTGTTATTGCTAAGTTATAAATTGCAGTTTCTGCTTGTTATGTGTTTATTATTTAATGATATGTTCGTACTTTATTAGACAAAAGACAAATGATGATGCAGTGTTTCTTATGCAAACCGAGATGAGTTTATCACAATTAACTAAGTGTCATTAATTAACCACATATGTATATTAATTGTAAGTATTTAAGTTCATGAATTACTATTGGTTTGTAGCTGTTATTTATATGTTATGGTTATAATGTTTATATGTTATGATTATAATGTTTGAGAAAAGTAGCTTATACTTTTGCTTTGATTGTATTTCAGTATAACAAAAACAGTAGAACGATATCAAAAACGAATACAAGATCTCGGTTCTAACCATAAGAGAGATGATAACTCACAGGTAAACAAACTTTTTATTTAATCAAAATCCTTTTTTTGCTAAACACTCTTATACTAATACTTTTTATGTGCACATAATTTTGCGAAAAACATACTTATACTTATTAGTAGTAGTTTTTTAGTGAATATGCATGAAAATAATAAATGAATTTTGTATAATTCATGTTCTTCCAAATTTAGTTTTGGTAAATTTCCTCTTGTGTGTATGTTCACATTATCAAAACTTATTGACAGCAAGAGAAAGGCGAAACCTATAACTTGGCGAGAAAGATCGAACAGCTCAACATTTCGACACGGTTTGAACTCCAAATATTTACAATTATTTTTGTGAACGTAAAATTAGTAATTTTAAGTATCTATTTCCCATATATAAAAAAAAATAAGATTGGTTTTGGAAAAATAAAAAAACAATTGCAGAAAAATGCTGGGAGAAGGACTTGAAACATCTTCTATTGAGGAGTTACAACAATTGGAGAACCAGTTGGACCGAAGCTTAACAAAAATAAGAGCCAAAAAGGTAACTTAATTACATGTCACTGATCATTTCCTTTGGTAGATTAAAGTATGATTAATTATTACTTTATTATCATACTAATTATCGGTTTGCTCGATATTTAAGAACATGTTGTGATAGTTACGTCAATTAAGTTTATCAAATAACCTGATTATGTAAAGTAGTCTAAGTGGATTACATGTAATCATCCTTAGAAGATGAACTTACACACACACTTACATACACATGAACTAAGCCATGCATGTATGTGTATGTTTTATACATCATATAGGATCGTTTGATCAAGAGTCCATAGTATACATGTATGATCTTATATGTTACCTTTTAACTTTTATGAAAGATCTTATAAATGGTTGTTTGAATTATTAATTTAGCTACGTGTTTTTTTTTAAAAAAATTCAGTACCAATTATTACGTGAAGAAATTGACAAGTTAAAAGAAAAGGTAAAATTCATACCCATCTAGCTTTTTCATATATGTATTGATAAGGTACTAATATAAATGCATTCTCCGAACTAAAACAATATTTTAGGAGAGTAACCTCATTGCAGAAAACAACATGCTGATGGAGAAGGTACAAATTATATTATTAACACACTGATTCGTGTATTTGGATTTGTTCTGTAATTATATAATTATTAATGATCTAAAGTAGAGTTTTAATTTGAGGAAATGTGTTAATTATGAATAAGTATAATGAGTTGGGAGGAAGAGAAATAACACGAAGAGCATCATCATCAACAACAACAACAACAGAAGAAGTGGACATAGATGACAATGAAATGGAAGTGGTGACTGATTTGTTCATTGGACTTCCTGAGACTCGAAACTTCAAAAAGTTTCCTCCTCCAAACTAATTTATATTTATCTTTAAAAGATATTATCTCACAACTTTAATATTATGTCTTTCCTTTACTCGATGAAAAAAATGGTGTTGATTAATGTAACTAGTTTTTCTTTTTCTTTTTTGTTGGTATCCTCTAACATATTTGAAAGCCACATAAAGTCTGAATGCCTTCCTTTATAATTCTTCTATTCTAATATATATATAAAGTAACTATATACTAAATAATCATTCATGTATTGTAGGTAAAAACATCTGTCGTAAATTCATGTATTTTGAGAAAAATTGTTGTCATAGAGTTTTCTATCATTCTATATTAGACGTTCTTCGGAATGATATGCCTTGAAAGTAATTAGGTTCATATTTGATATGTACATTCATCATTTAATGACTGTAATCGGTCAAAGTCAACCATGGAAGAAAAAATTCCTCCAATAAGTTTCCTTTTACGCGTTTGCTGAGAAAATCCAGAGAAACACTGTCTTCGTCTTCTCCATGGCTGTTAGTTCGTTTCTTGATAACATTTTCCGAAGAAAAAAGAAGAAACCTACTGATTTCATAGCTAGTGATTTCATAAGCAGTAAGTGTTTGGTTTCTTTTTAATTTCTCTGCCTCACATCTTACCCCTAATCATATTTATTTTCACTTGTGTCTGCTAAATTCTGCAGTTTTGGAGTTCGACTTCGACACCATTAGAGCTGCAACTGATGAGTTCTCAGATTTGATCGGTCGTGGCGGGTTTAGTTCTGTTTACAAGGTTGTCTCTTTAATCTTTATATTTATAAATTCCTAGACGTGATACTTTTATTGTGATTAGAAAGTTTGGGTCTATTTGTTAGGAATCCCTTTTTAAACTAAGACCAAAACTAAACCGAATACCAAAGCAACTTAGATAGCCACTGATATTGATATAGCTTTTTTTCTTTAACACATTTTGGATATTTACACCGATTTGGAAATAAACCAAAAATTGAATGATATATGAACTATTTGGAATATAGTTACTTACGTAAATTATTAGTTATACTTACTTAAAGTAATCAAAATATTCAAAATTACAACTATAAACTCAAATGTAATAGTTATATGTACATTTGAAATAGTCAAATATATAAATGTTCTTAGTCCTGTTTGTCAAGATCAATAAAAATTTTTTTGCAAAACTTAAATATTTTTTAGTATTTCCGAAATTTCAGTTATTTTTCTATACATAATTTGAATTAATATAATAGATACGAACCAAATTTGAATAAATTTTGGTTTTTAACTATGTTTGAACTTATTTAAAGCGATTTATTTTATAGACGAATCATAAAACTCCTTATCCAAATGATATGAAATCTGAAAAAAACCAAACTTAATTGATATGAATAACTCTTATCCCTAGTCCATAATTTAAGCTTTAAGATTAATTTTAAATTAAAAATTCACAAACTTTATTTTTTGTTAGAAAAATTCAAGAACTTTGACACTTGAAGTTCGAATTTGATCTGTACTTTTATAGTAGCTTGTCAAAGTTTTATGTGGCGTTATTATATAACATTTTTTCAAACAATTGCAGGGTAGGCTCCAAACTGGACAAGAATTAGTTTTTTTTTTTTGCCAATAGATTTTTTTCTGTTTTATTTATTTGATTTTTTCATCTTATGAATAGGTTTGGTCAAAAACACAATGAAGCAGCAAACGGCGATTTTTAAATGCTGATTTTAATATTAAAAAAAGTAATTTCAATAATCACGTTCTAAAATATCTTAACGGAAAGTGTATTAGTTAACTTAACCGTTACTTGACAAAGTAAAATAACCGATAACTAATTTTGGTTAAGATAATTATCCATAATATATTAATTACTAAATATTTTAATAAATAAATTTTATTTTGATATATCATTTATAAATATATCACGAGATATTATCATAACAATAAATTTTAAAAAATATATAAATTAATTTAAATTAATAAAACATTTATAATATATATTATTATTATTAATTTGGTTAAAAATTAATATATTTTATTAAATTAATCAAAAATATTATTAAATTTATAAAAAGTATTTTTTATATATATAAAAATTATTATTAAAATTATATAAATATTTAATTATATTTTACTAATAAATAATATTATATATTTTACCTATATTTGCGTTATTATAAATCTAGTTTACTATTATTCTAGTTAGATAGACCAAAATGTGGCCAAAACCGTATTTTGCGGAATCGTTAGTAGAACCGAAATAGCTAAAAGTGGATTCAGTAAAGCAGCGAACCGAACCGAACGGAACCTACACGTCTGTTGTCTCTTTTGTACCTAACGTTATCCAAAAACGAGGAAAAAGCTCATCAATGCAATGGTTGAGCCTTAATGTGACAACACATGCCAAGCTCATGCAGTGAAGAAGCTGGACGTGGCATTCTCAGTCTCGCCTGGTATTAGTGAGTTTTGGACTTGGAGAAATCTAGAAATAGAAGCAACCTTTCTTTTCACTCGCATCCAAGCGAAAGCAAATTCATTTTTCTGGGTTTCATTTGATTTTGTGGGTTACACGCAAGAATAACGTGGGATTTCAATAGAGTTCTCGTGAAAGGGTCTCTGTAATTAAGGATTTCTTTTCTCTTCAATCTTGTTTCTGCAGATTTCGGATATCGAAGAATTAGCAGAGATGTGTAGTTTGGCAGCAAATCTCTTACTTCCATCGAAGATGAAACCAGCTTGTCTAGAGAAACACTGCACTAGCTCTCTCTTTTTGAACACCAGTAGGAGATCCCAGATGAAGAACAGATCTAGTGTTCCTGTAAGGATCTTAAATCTTTTTCCTGGGAAAATCTTGTTGCTTCTTTTCTAATTTTCCACTGATAAAATTCCTTTATTTTTATATCTTCACTCTGTTTTCACAGTTCCTATTTTTTTTAGTTCATGAATTTTGAAATTAGAATCGTTTCTCTAAAGCTATGTTCTGGAGAATTTTAGTAGCTGAATACAAATTCCATTGCTTTATTTTAATATGCTCTGTTTTGTAGGGTTTATACCTTTTTCGTTTAAAGTGTAGATTGCACTTTTTGATTGTGAGTATGATGAACATCAATAAAGATTGTTCTGTGTTTTGAATGGACAAGGTTGCGAGATTATTTGGACCGGCGATTTTTGAAGCCTCCAAATTGAAAGTACTATTTTTAGGAGTGGATGAGAAGAAGCATCCAGCAAAGCTACCAAGAACTTACACTCTTACACATAGTGATATTACCGCTAAATTAACTTTAGCTATTTCTCAATCCATCAATAACTCTCAGGTAAATCATAAATTCTATTTAGAGTTAAGGGTTTTGCGTTTTAGGAGACTAAGGTGAGTTTTTGTTCGAACCGTGGTTTCTCCAGTTGCAAGGATGGGGAAATAGGTTGTTCCGGGACGAAGTAGTGGCCGAGTGGAAGAAAGTGAAAGGAAAGATGTCACTTCACGTTCATTGCCACATTAGCGGAGGCCACTTCCTCTTGGATCTCATTGCGAAGCTTCGGTATTACATATTTTGCAAGGAATTACCGGTGGTAAGTAGGCACGCTCGTTGTTCTTTTTGGTAATAGTTCAGTTATGGTCGTGTTGATTAAGGACATGGGTAAGTTCTGTCTGATTTATATTGTTCTCGCCACTATGAACTTGGTCTGGCATCATCATGGCTTTAAGATAAATTTATAGTCTACATGATATGTAAACAATGTGATGTCTTAACAACTATATTTAAACTAATATATAGGTGCTGAAAGCTTTTGTTCATGGAGATGGGAACTTATTGAATAACTACCCTGAGCTACAAGAATCTCTTGTTTGGGTTTATTTCCATTCAAACATCCCCGAGTACAACAAGGTAGAATGTTGGGGCGCGCTTTGGGAGGCCACGCAGCACGAGCATGATTATCGAACCCAAAAAAAATGTGAAACTCTTCCGGAGCTACCATGCCCGGGCGACTGCAACTGTTGCTTTCCGTCTGTTAGCACGATCCCATGGTCTCATCGTCATTATCAACATAGTAGAGCTGACGACAGTGTTCTGGATGGCCAGTTGGAAATTTCTGTGCCCAACTTTGAGAAGTTGAAATGATGAATCTTTTGCATCTTTTTTTCTTCTGTTTGGTGGTTAGGAAAATTAGAAGGAAGATTAAAAAGTGTGATTATTTGGTGTTAATAGGAAATGACAATGGTTTAACATGACTCTCAGTAGTATGAGTTTCGACTGTATCATAGTTTATATAAGGTGAATAGTATTAGACTCGCGTGTTAGATGTGATTTGATTAAATGTATATCAATGGAAGATTCTTTTGTTTGTTTTTGATCGGCAGTGAACAGACAAATACAAAGATTTGGCACAATTTTTTTTCATTTTCTTTTATAATCGTTTTTCTCTGGGCCTCTAAAATTCTGAGAGAGAGAGAGATGTGAAGTTCGATGTCGAATCTTTTGCTCCAAGCAAAGCTGAAACAATAACTAATAACACGTGAAAAAAAAATCGTTCAGCAGCAGGGTAAAGTGAACTTAGGTTAACCAAACAACACAAGAACCTCTTGTTTTTTTTCTTCATAATATTATGTTGCAAGCAAACAAAAAAAAATGAACTTAGGTTGAGCAACAGCGTAAATAGGCAAAAACAATAACCAAACGATAGTTGAAGATCACAAAGGAGACAATTAGGCCTGTCAATTTGGTTCATTATCCGCGGGTCCCGTTCCATTTGACCCACCGTGGAACTGGTGCAGATCGAAGGAAAAAAAAAATTTATATGCGGGGCGGGTGCGGATCGAAGTTTTGGTATAGCGGGGCAGGTGCGGATTTCGTTTTATTATTTTGCGGGTTGGCGGATACCCGCAAATTTTGGATCAAAATCATTTGACCAAAATTTAAATCAATTTAATTATAAACTAATTTAATTTTAAATCAATTTAATTCTAAACCAATTTAATACCAAACTTTATGTTCAAAATTTGTATAATTTGATGTTTTAAAAATTGAATTTCGATATATTTGATGTATTAATTTTAGATTTATTATTATTTAGATTTATTTTAATTAAATATTTTTAAAAAAATTTAAAAACGAAACGGATCGCGGATCACATGCAAACCCGCTAGATTAATGCGGGGCGGATATAGATTTTTAAAAAATAATTCGCGGATTTTGCAGATAAAATTTTTTTTTGAAAAAAACTCTTTAACCCGCCGCGGGACGCAGACAATAACGTGCGTTGAATATCCTAAAACCATAAAGATCTTAGAACTTTTAAGGAGACCAGGAGGAATATTCATTCTAGGCTCTATTTGATGTAGTAATCAGAAATTTCAGAAAATATTATATATACAGAAAAAATGGAATCTGTAAATCGGGGAAGCAAATCCAAAGAAACCCATATCACACACAAAATTTAAAATTTTATCAGTTTCCACTAATTAGAAAGACTACAAAATCTCTAGGATGTTTTGTTAGGATAACCAACTAACTCGGCTGTGTTTGGCTTCTGCGTCGCCAGATATCAAATTAAAAAGGATTTTCTTCAAGATTTTACCGAATTGTTGTTCTACCAAAAGACAATGCCCCGATTTCATTCTCCCTGTTCTGAGCATAGGAACAGAGAATGTGTGAATGTGTTGCGCATTGTTCATTTCAAGATTTTAGGATTGAAAATCGAAATTATTAAGAGTTGGGTTTCTTACCTGAGATTTTGGGGAAGGAAAGACATTCCAGAATCTTAAGGTTTCATCTCCTGCTCCTGTCACGATCGTCTGCAACAAATAAGATCATTCAAGATAATGTGTTTATGTAAGTGTAAATAAATTTCAAACGTAAAAACGAACAACCAAAAAATATATGATTATGAGTATGGAAATATGCACTGAGCAATGATTAAAGACGACTAACCTGTCCATCCGGTGAGACCGCAAGGTACAGAACGCGGAACGTGTGACCCGTCAGCGTTGCCAACTGCAAAAAACAGTTTCAATCATTAAAATCACATAATTCAGCAAGCAAGAGATAAAAACTGAAGTAAAGAACACAGAACTCTTACTTTAGACATGATTGGATATTTCCAGACGATGATTTGGTTCTGGGAATATCCGTGAGTGCTCACAAGCTCATTAACGTTCTTAGACCAAACCAGATTACACACCTGCATGAAAAAGACTGATTATACACTCCATAAAAAGCCAATGTGAAATGTCGGTTTTAATTCAAAGCCCGCATTTGCTGGCTTACCTGGCTATTGGTATCTATGGAACTTAAATGAGTGTTAGTTGTTGTGTTCCAGAAACGGATACATCTATCGGCAGTACCACCACCGGAAGCAAGAAGTCCGTGAAGATGTGGAGACCACGCAATGGCTTTAACCGCTGCTGTATGTTCACAGTATTTCAAAACTGGCTGTGTTGAGCGTTGGTTCCATACAAAAAGCTGCAAGATCTTCAAATCATTACCCCTGTTCGAAAATCATGTTTTATGAGACACCAAAATGAAGTATATATTTTACCCTATTGTCGTTTCCACCTGATGCCAACTCACGATTATCATAAGACCATTTGAGTCCACAGACTTCGGATTTGTGTCCTCTTAGCTTACTGACATAATCTTCTTGAGACCGTATGTCTCTCTGAAGTATACTCTTGTCTCTGCTACCAGATGACAGAATCGATGAGCTCCATGCCAAGGCTCCAACTCTTTGACGATGACCTTCCATTGTTCTTATTCTCTGGCAGCGCAAAGCATCCCAGATCTAGTGAAAAAACAGTAAAGGTATGTTCTCCATAAGATGATCATAACTCCTTCCTCAGATCACAAATACTAAGAGAATTACATAAATGTAGTGCGGCCCAATATGATTCACTGAGCCAAGAAAACAAATATTTGTGATGCAAATGGACAATTGTGCGAAATTGATCAAGAATCTATTAAAATGATATGAAATGCATCCCACAAGCTAGTCAATGCCTTAGACAATAACATTTGCAAAAGCAACATCCTCAAAGTCTGACTCGCGTTGTATAATTCTGCCTAGTTTCCGATGAAGATTCCTTCCACGTTTGAGAATTTAAAAGGTAATGTATATAGAAGCATGTATATCCTCAAAATAGCCAAATTGGGTCTTGTCCAACTTACCTCTACTGTCCCGCCAGTAGTTCCAACAGCCAAATGTGTTCCACGTAGTGCCCAACCCACTGAGCAAACATTGTCGTCTACCCCAAGATCACATAACTTAGTTACCTGCAAATAGCAGAAAGACATTCCCGTCAAAAGACACTCTTTGAAGACAAGAGTGAGCCAGAAGGTAACAAATCAGTAACAAAACGAAAAAAAGAGAAAAGACTCACCTTGCTAGTACAAGCATTCCACATATACACGCAGTTTCCCAATCCCACTGCAAGAACATTTTGTGCCGACCAATCCACAAGATTCAAGTAAAAATCGTCTTGCAGAGCAGGCGCATCCAATACCTAATAACAACAAATATAAAAGCTTCTATTCTCATCAACAAGAAAATTTTTACATTTTTGCATTCTTCAAAAACAGTTCACTACACACACTAGCAAAGACTTCACAAAGATCTCACAAGTTTCATACGTAAATGCACGCAAAGGAATGAAACACTATCAAGAATCGCAAGTCTTAAAACTTAAATCTATCAATAATCCACGAATTCCATAGAAGAAAAGACAATCCACATCATTCAATATACAAGCCCTAAGCCCAGAAGTTAAACCCTAAACACCGTAAGAAACACCCAAAAGATCGAAAGAAACTCTCACCTTATAAGGCGACCTAAGAATCTTCCTTGGGGACTTAACCGGGCTACGGATAATACTAGGAGGCTCATCAGAACCAAACGGGAATGAGGTCACTGACCGCTGCGTTTCCGTCTTAAACCGGAAAATATTGCGCGACGGAGAGAACCCCGTAATGACATCTCTTTTCTCCGGGGTTTCCGGTCCGAAGAGTGCGGTTCGCAACATACCCGCGTACGAACCCGCTCCCTCTTCCTTCCCGTCCTTTTTCGGCGAGGATTCGAGACCAAAAAGCGCGAAATTAGACCCAGTTCTACTGGGGATAAACCTATCCGAGTATATAGGCTTAGAAGGAGAGTGATAGTGGTTGGAATCGATCAAACGGTTGATTCGCGTCTCAAGTGAGACCGTCGGTCTATTCATCGACGGTGGGAGATTCAGCTGAGAAGCCGTCTTCTTCGTTTGACTGCTCTCAGGAGGATCTTCTTCCATGGTTGATTTGATTCTCTTGCTTTTTCTGTCCTCCAGGTTTGAGATTTGGTTGAAAAATGAAAGCTTTTTTTTTTTGTTTCTTCACCTTCGTTTTTTTTTCTTTCCCGGGAAAATCTTTGGGGGAAACAGAAAACGTGATGTGAAATGGTGCGAAATCAAAGGAAAGATCGGGTGTGGTAGGGTTTATTGTAGATAGACCTTTCCTTTGTATTCATGGACCATTGACTTGGGCTGGAAACGCGGCCCAATACAAATGCCGCAGCGTTATCTTTTTTTTGGGTTAATTAATCACGTTCTTAAGTAACTTGAAGCATCATGTATGCATATATAGTTTTGTCAACAAGAGAACAATGAGTTAACTTAGACCATGTATGAGTTTTGGGTAGAGTTGATCAGACTGTTAGGGTTATTTTTTTAACGTTGGTATTCCAAACAAATTCGAATAATTTTATGAATATACAAGTTTGTGGAGCACTTATATATTAAAACTACTAGACCAAAAAACTCTTGACTTTTTTCAATATGAAACAAAAAAGAGTAAATGAGAAAATTCGTTCGTTATTCGGTAATCTTCTAATAGATTCATTATTTTCCCTATTTTGAGATAACAAAATATTCTTATTAACTTGTTTAACAATTCTATGTTGTTATACATTCGTTATCTTTTGTAATGTTATTTGCAAAAACACATAAAAATATTTTCAAAAAAGAAAAAGAAAATAACAAACAGAATTTTCCACCCAGCAATGTCACCTTCATGATCTGTAATCATGAGTGCGTAATGCAAACAAACATAGGATGCAACTTGCTCTTTAAACATGATGTTACCATTACTTGTGAAGCAAGCACGCAGAAGAGATAAGTTTTTATTTCTAGGGTTGCCATTTTCCTTGCTTCCCAAGAAATAGAACAAAATAGGATTTTTCAAAAAAAATACACACCTCCGAAATTAAGAAAAATATTACATAATAGATAAAGAAATTTAGGTATTTTGAATTAGCTATTTAAATAATGATATTTAGTTGATTATATCAATTTAGGTATGTGATTAATCAACATTAATAACAAAAATAACACAGTTAAATATGTTATTTATTTTTATTTTATTTTAAGAAATAGTAGAGGTTAAGTAGAAGACTAATGCTTAAAAGTAGAGCTTTCTTGATTTGTTTAAATGCTTACCAACTACACTAGACGATTTGATTGTGTTCAGTGTGAATATCTCTGGTTGTGTTTATTTCTGCACTGCCATTTGAGTCAACTCACGTTTTATTCTTGTTAGTGATGATCGTTATACTCTCTTTGATCAGAGTGGATTTTCTTGCTTCTTTTATATTCTTTATGCAGAATTCTGGTCGAGTGAGGTTTATATTCAGCGTGAACATGAGCGGATTCTTTCAAGGATATGCGCAGCAGATGTTACCGCCTGTTAGTTGGTATTAACTATCCTTGGGGACGTAGTTTTTTTAAGTAAGATGGTTGCGGTTAAGTGAATTACCTTTTCAGAAAACACTTCATCTCAATAATCCTTTGAATGATTAGTCGAGATTGCCAACTAAACCTAATGTATCTTATATTTGCTTACATCTATTAAACTTATGCATTGGTTAACCCAAAACCAGATAATGGCTCATAAAGGCTAGGAAAGCCTCAGGTTTACGATAATGAGTAACTTGAAGTTCTTTGTTATGTGTGCATTCTCTAGGAATTGCCAGAAGATATTGGTTAAGCACATGGTGAGCTCCTTGATGCAAATAGCTGCGACGATGGGTTGCTAAATAGCTATCTATGTGGACGTTTCGTTATACAGTTCCAAACTTGGCAAAAACGTAAGGTTTTACAACATAAGAACATCTAATCTCAATCTTATATCTACCTGGTTGACTTGATACGGTTATCAAATGATTCAAATCTGTGAGTGAGAGATTTGTAAGATATTTGGGGTTTCAGTGCCTGGGCACGAGACCCTCTCTCTGAGCCATTTCGTAGAGACCAATGCTCATAAGAACTTTAGCGTCAGCTGTTCTGCGCCAGAGCTCTCTGTATGGGACGACTCGGACTCTGATGAACTCACCGTGTTCACGAAGTCCTGTCTCTTTGCCTTGTAACTGTCTGATTGTCTCTTGTTCCACTTGTCCTTTGTACAGAAACACACTCATCTCTTCATCACAGCCTCCCTGAGAGAAATAATCGATCAGATTCCAAGTTGAGTTTCCGTGCAGCTAATTACCGGGACTAAGATTATTAGTGGTTCACCTAAAACGGAAGATGGATTGAGAAGAAGATGGCTTACCGGAGAAGGGAAGATCCGGTGGTCTGTAGATGGGTCAAGGAAAGACGTGAGATCAACCATGTCTTCTTTTTTCAGTTTTATACCAATCTCCTCTTCGACCTGATATATCCAATGAAGCATAAGTCATGAAACTTGTGCATAACACGAGCTATTCAATGACTTCACTACAATTTCAGGTTCCTCCTCGGGTAAAATGCAAGCGATTTTCATTTGCGGTAGCAATTATTCAACTCGGTTATATTAGAAGACAGTAAGGTCTGTTTGGCATCTTAACAGAGAGGTACCTCACGAACTGCAGTTCCAACAAAATCACCTTCATCATCATCCAACATCCCCGCAGGTAATTCCAGAACAAACTTCCCAGTAGGAACCCGAACCTTTCAAAAACCTTTAAAACATGATCTTTCTATCTTCCACATTCAACTCTCAATCATTCACAAAACAACATTCTTTTCTGTTTTAATTGAAAATCAAAACAAAAACTCAATGAAGAAAAAGATGATACCTGCTCAGTGAGAACCGCATAGGTTTCACCATCAGTCTCCAAAAGAATGAGCACTGCTACAGCTGGCCCTCTTGCAAATACAATACCTGGAATCTAATGGTATCTTAGCTTATAAATGGCCAAAAATAATTAAATATATAAGAGTACTTAAGCAAGGGTATATTGGTTTAAACAGTTACAAGAATATGATAAGATACCTTGTGTCCGGTTTCCTTGTCGAAAATATCCGCTTTGAATTTGAGAAAGCCAATTCGATTCCCGAACATATCAACTCCCTAATTCAGATATGAGCTGTTTTACTCCTCAGGCTATTTGTTAACGCTCAAACTAATCAATCATGAAACCTCTACTATATGCTTGATCAATATATGTATAGATACATTACATATAAAGGTGTTTGAATACAATCATCAAGAAATTTCACAGAAATCAAATGGTATTAAAAGATTTATCAACCTGAATGAGAACTTCCTTTAACGTCATTGACCCATCAGCCAAGATTCCAGTCTCTGATTCCAAGTTTTTTAGCCAGTTCCTGAACAGAGATGAATCTATAGCTTTCCTACAACACACAAAAGAAATCATTTTTAAAAAAATTTAACAAATTTCGAGAAATAAACACCAGAAATGTCAAGAACTCGCCTGAGATCAGAGGAAGAGACGCCCGCCGCCGCAGCGACACGGACAGGCTCGGTCGGTTGGCTTTGGAGCGTGATGGAATGAGTGAGAGAAGATGAAGACGAAGAAGACATTTTGCAGGAGAGAATAAGCTTCGTGCGATTAAGAAGAGGGAGAGCGCGTGAAGGGCACGCGAGAAATAGTGCGGGAAGAGTAAAGGCAGACATCGATGAAACGAAAGGAAAGGGCTAAGCAGTTTCTCCCTCGTTGGAGAAGATGGGAAAGTAAACACGTGTCGCTGACACGTGTAATCGTCACGCTACGAAACCGTTAAATTACTAGTAGAGCTTTATGGGCTTTATTTGGGCCTTCCCACGACAAATTCTGTTATTGGGCAGATCTCGAAATCTTTATCTATGGGACTCAAAAGTATTTAAATAATACTTCCAAAGTTTTTCAAATTAAATGTAAATTTTTAAAATTATAATTTTAGATTGTTCAATACAGAATTCTAGATTTTCAGTACAGAATTTTAGATAATTTTTTAGTTTTCCTATTATTAATAAAAAATACAATTACATATAGTATATTAATTAGTGGTATAATATAAACTTTAACATGTGTGAATATCCTTAAATGATACTTAAAGAGGGAGTACAAACTAATATAAAATAACTATCCTTTCCATTTTGGTTTTTACAATTTAATAAGTTTTTGTCTTTTATTGCTATTTTTTAGTTTATTAATAAGTGAGACGACATTAAACATTATTAATAGGGGGAAAAGACAAACTTAAATTGTTTTCTTAATTTCCAATCATACAGTATAGCATGTTAAACTAATTTAACCGAACTTATATGTTTTCATAAACATACATATATGTATTTTTTATTTATACTATCCGATCTTTCGAATTTTCTGTTCTTTGAAAGCCACTACATCCAATCATTTAGTTTTAAAATTGATTTTAAATCCAGTTTGGTTAGTATTGGATAAAATATAATTGAGAGATTTCTACTTCAATATTGGTTCATTATTAAATATAATGGTTAACATTTTTCTATGATTAAAAAAGTCTCAGAGTCACTAACCAACAAAGGTTTCGTGGTGTAGTTGGTTATCACGTCAGTCTAACACACTGAAGGTCTCCGGTTCGAACCCGGGCGAAGCCAATATTTTTGTTTTCGCTTTTATATTAAAGAAATGTGTATATCACAATGCCAGACCAAAGCCCAGACATATTTTCGTTCTTTATAAAATTCTTAATGTACCAAAAAAAGGAGCTGATTCCAATGAACCTCAAAAATAGTATCCTTCTTTTGTATGTTACTTCAAGTAATTTACTTGTTAGTTTTTTAGCTTCACACACCAATAATCATAGTTTACGGAAATTCATACAATAATTTGCAGGTATGAACAATGAAGACAGTAAAGCAAGCTTCTAGAGTAGAGTCTTCATGACATGGGTTTACGAATTTTTTTTACCAATTTCCGACCTTTATAAACTAAAATATTGACTTTGCCACTGTTGGAATCGTAGCAAATGAAATGCAAAACACGGTTTTAAGACAATTTGCAGCTATCTGGATCCGTCGTAAAATGAAGTATTTGCTATGTAGTCGCATAACGTATAAACCATAGTCCATAGTGATATGACATATGCTTCATGGTTGCTATTGAATCGTAAAATATTGCGATGGCAAAATGGCTATTTCATGCAGTTAGTGATATTCAGGAAATACAAACAAATATTAGTAGAGACAAAGAATGAGAAGATTTGTGAGTCAGTGGCATTATATTTGTCTTTCAAACGAATCAACAAAAGTTAAAGAAAATCAGAAAACAAATATTAGCAATTAAACTTTCTGTCTAGTTTTCTTTTTCTTTTACGTTTCGTTGCCCAGCTGAAAGAAGAAAAAAGAAAAGAAAAACAGAAGTGAAGAACGCAGAGACGAAAAACCACAGAGTTCTCTCACATCTTGGACTGAACCTGTACTTTGGGAAGAAAACTACACAAAAGCTGCCGAAGTTGTTGTCTCCACTACTGCAACAACAAAGCTTCCTCTTCCTTCTTCATAACTTGGAGCTTTCTTTTAGCATACTTTGTGATGAGAACAGTTGTCACAACGGTTGCTACAAAACCAAGAATGTTGAGAACAATCTGAAGAATCGACAAGCCCTTTTGTTCCACAGTGGATGCATCTGCCAATGTCCTTATAAGAATTCCTCTGCAAACACCAAAACAAACAAACAAAAACGACTATCAGAATAATACATCAATCATTTCTTTTTAGCAAAATTGCAAGACATTTCCGCACTTACGTATAAATTGCGACAAAGATCTCTGGGACCATGCCTAAGAGGGAACCGACAACGTAAGGACTGTAGTCTATACAAGTTGCAACAGCGCAATAGTTATAAATAACATAAGGAAACGGAGAAATTCGGATTAAGGTTACTGCTCGAAACTGGTGAAACCAACTGCCTCCACCAGCAGCCCTTAACATTGCAGCTTGATCCGGATATCTTTCTAACCAACCCTGCGACATGATCAATTTTCAGCAATGCAGTTTGTTGCTCGGAATTTATAAGGTTTCAAGTGAGAAACATACTTGAATTTTGTGGCTAAAGAGATGGCTGATGAAGTAAGGAAGTGAGAAACCTACAGCTACGGCTGAAATAATAAGAAGAAATCCATAGCCATAACCAAATGTAATCCCAGCCACCCACATTGACGGCGTGGAAGGAAGAAGTATCATAGGGAATAATGCCACGGATGCAAATACAAGAAGACCACACACAGGGTGTGTAAATGTCCTCATCTCCCATTGTATGAGAGGGATAAGCTCCTGCAACAAAGGTAAATAATGCCGTTATATTAGTAACAGAGCCACAAGATGTTGCACAATGAATCTGTCGAGAGAATCTGGCAATATAGGTATCGACATCTCGGCCACAGAACATTATCTACAAACCTCAATTCTACTAAACTTTCATTCTGTAAGCAATTTGGCTAATCCATTCCTGTAACTTAAAGGAACCTATTTTCTACACTGATAGAACAGTTTAATCATACAGACATGGAGCCATGATATTATTCAAGAGTGTGAACAATTGTTGAAACCCTAATCAAACCCAACTAATAAAGAAGTAACTTTTAAAAAAAAACTTAGAACAAGAATAACCAATCCAACATCGAATTTCATGGACTGAGACATGCATTGATTTATATACAAAAGGAGGAAATTCAAAACCTTATCCATGATCAAAGGACCGACCCATTTATAACCAATGAGAGCCAAAGCAGCTAGAAATACGAAGAGAAGAGCAAGCTTGATCCAGAACCAAAGCGATCTTTTCCGTACACAAGAAGATGTAGATGAACACGGCGATGAATCTTCTTCCTCTTCCTGCTCTGCTTCTTGCCGCTGTTCTTCGAATTCCTCACTAAGTTTAGCACAATGCCCTAATCTCTCAAATCCATCTTCTTCAACTCTCACCCGCAGTTCAGGAACAGCATCGCCGTCCTCCCGATAATTCATCGATTGTGTAACCCAGAAACAAATAAGGGAACAAAAACAAACCCTAGAGATTAATAATCGACTGGATTCTCCGACCGTTTTCCGAGAAGCCGAGAGGACAACCCAGTGAAGGAAAAATCGAATTACTCAACGAATCTAAAGAGACCTGAGCATGAAGAAAAAATTGAAAACAAACAGAGAAGATTTTTCCTTTTTTTTTTAGTGTGATTTGAGAAAGAGAAACAGATTAGAGATTTCTCTATTGGGTTGTATATATCATCGCTTCTTTCCTTTTTTTTCTATTTTTCAATCGTCTCATATATTTATTATAAATTATGAAAATACTCAATAAAATGTTTTACAACGAACCAATTATATCCATTTCCAAAATCAACGACGATTATAATTCTTACATATTTTTGATGAAACAAACAATTTTATTCGTACCATACTAGAAATTTTTGATGGATTTATACATAAATCACATCTTTAGTAAAAACAATAAAATTTTCGATAAATCTTACGAAAATATTTAGTAAACTATAAAAGTGTAATTGGTAATTTAATGTATTAATAAAAAATAGAATGAAAAAATAAGAAATCTATTAATGATCACTTGTTGAGAAAAATAGAATCATTATTGTCCGATAGTTTACGAGAAAGGAAGCCACAGAACTACACAAGGATGACGGTGGTTTGCACCGAATACACGTAGCGCAAATTGGGATTATAATTTTTCCTTTTCTAATTTTCCGCGAGCTTCGTCGCTTCATGCTTTGAGACCACACATACGCATAATCCACTAGGTCGACATTCTGTATTCCGTGTGGACCCGCATTTGCACTTTACAAAAATTTGAAGTAAACTATTTGATCAGTTTCTAACCAATTATTTAACTCGCTTTTAACAAAATAATCCTTTTTTAATTTAACTGAACGTGGAAGTCGTCCTCATCGTCAAAGGTCTAAAGACCTTCATATCAAATTTTGGAGTTTTGTTTCTACAAAATGTATATTTTATAGATTGTAGATGTAAACTATATCAGAGTTCTAAACCGTGGTCAAAATCATTCATTGTAGTTTCTTAAGTATATTGTGCAGATAAGAACCCTTCGTTATAAATATGGTATAGACAGAATTATTCTGCTATCACAAAAAAGAATTATCATAACTGCAAGTTATAAATATAACAAATTTTGATTAATTAATAATCATTAATAATAAAAGAAATTGATTGTTAATAACAATGTTGCAAAACTATATCACTGAACAAAATGGTCAGAGAGTATTTTTTAATATAAAAATTTGCTCAGATGAATAACATTATTAATGCCGATGGAACATAGTAACTATTTTTTACATTTTATTTTACAAAAATAGTACAAATAAATACATTGATTTAATCAATTTGATTATATATATTAACATTAAATAAGTGAACGTGTATCAATGCAAATTTTCTCACAATAAAATCTTCTCCTCCTTTGTTCTTTGGTATCGTCCTCTCTTACGTCTCACATCATCCATGACATTATCAAGACCGTAGGAACAGCTTGGTTCGGTCTTCAAACTCAATAGAACCAGATTTGTCTTCTTCAACAACAAACAGTCATCATCATCAGAACACATACACTAAACTCCTCCCACATCAACTCGCAAGTTTCTACCTTCTTCCTCATTTCATCATTCGTCGCATATAATTTGAACGAAACAGAAATTGTTACTCTCTCCATGGAGTTTTCATCATTTGTCCTCATCAACTACCTTTTATGTTTTTAGGCTATCTCTTAGTCCTTTTCTTTATTATGAAGGATAAAAAATGCTTTTTAATTAGTTTACTACATTTGATGCTATTTACTGAAAGATTTATGTGTTTAGTTTACCAATGAAAATGGAAATTCAAATTTCTTCTTCATCTTTATTACAGTTTCTATTTTAACACTCAGTAATAGCTAAAACCAGAAGTTGTAAGGCATAATCTTTACTTGGGTTTTTATGCTTTAGCTTTTTTTGTTCAGAAAGGTAAGATTCTTTTCAGGGAAAAGAAACAGGAAGACGTTTGGTTCTGCAAAGTCAAAAGACTCAAAACACAACATGATTTCTTGATCGTTTAGGGAGTGGGTAGGGGTCCGTAGGGATGTGTAAGTTTTTCAGGTTTCATGATTGTTCATTTGTTCCATTTGAAAGTTAGCATAATTGAAACAAAAAAAAATTAAAAAAAAAGGGTTTTTAATCACACAATTGAAGATGATCCAAGCATTATCTATAAAATTTATTCGTGGTTTCTCAAAAGAAGAATGTCATGTCTGACTAGATTCTAAATTATTTATTATGATAATATAATAGTTAGTTTGTATTTTATAATTTTTTTAATGATTGACTCGATCGAGAGCCGCCGTGCTTACAATGATACAAAGTGAGGCATCTGACTTTCCAAATTAGAAAAATCATTTTAGTCAGAAAAATGATTAGAGAATATTTTTATTTGAATTTCTATTTAAATTTGAAATAGATCCTTGTATATGTTAAGCAAAATCTTAATCAATTTTACTAAATAGATTTTTAAAAGATTAACAACCTTTTTTTTTTGAAGAAAACGGTAACCTAATATATCCTCATGGTTCCTACTTTTATTCTTCTAATTTATTTTTACATAGAAATTATGAAATTTTCTTTGTTAACTGAATAGTTTTAAAATAAAAACAAATAAAATCTTAACGTTTTATGTTGTATTTTAATGATTTTTGTTTTCAATAATTATATCATTTTTAAACTAAATTTTAACTATATACTCCTCTAAAAATTGTCACGACACTGATTGCCTCGTTTGTTTTGGCAGAATGCCGTCTGATTATTGCATCATTACCTTTTCTTTCTATCTTTTACAACTAATATCGATTTAAACTGAAAAAGAATATATTCATTTTGTGATGAAACATATCTTGAGGATCAGAATAAGTATACTTTAGTGATTTGTGATAGTATTATTGTTGTGTCACCATCCACATTTAAATTGGTGAAACAATCAAAGACATATTTGCAACGATAGTTTCACCTTAATTATTGCTTAAAACAAACCAAAAGCAATAAATATAGTTATTTATGAGAAACTAAAGTTAGAACATATAAACATTTCGATTGAAAAATGGAAAATCCTGACCAATTTTCTTAGATAAAAAACTGGAAAACAATGGACTGTGGAGAAAAAAAAAACAGTGGGCGTAAAAAAAAAGGAAACAAAGAACAGTGGACTGCGAGAAAAATGGAAAATGACTAGAGATATCATATTAACCTCGAATATTCCAATAATTACGTTTAACCCTGTCCACAGTAAGCCGTTCGATCAAAAAACAGTCACGACACATTAACGTCGGTCGTACGAATCTAACGGCTAAAAACGAGTAAAATGGACGCCAATAGTGACGTAAAAATGAAACTCAAGACCGACATAAGAAAAAGGAAACCGTGTCTCGTAACACATTATATAAACAGACATATTTTTCTTGTGATCAACCATTGTAAATTGTTGCGTGTTTGGTTATCTCTCTCTCTCTCTCTCTGTCACCTTAATCAAGGGGTTTGTTCTGATCAATTTGAACAGAATACTAACAAATCCTTAGAATCTGACTGAAGAAACCTATCCTTCTTCTTCTTTTTCACGAAGATCAGAAAACTCGTTTTTGTTAATTTTGATTTGATAAGAGAAGCTTTTTGGAGTTGGAGGAAAATTTCTCATTTGATCGGATCGTTTCAGGTAAATTCTCTTTTCGGACTCTCTTTTTCTTGTTTGATTTGATTTGTTTGTTTTTCTACGGATCTGAACATTGTTTTAGGGGAAATTGACTATGTTTTATCATTTATGCATAGAAAGTTTCTGGTGTATCGATTGAATTTTTCCATGTTTCGGAATTGAAATTTTGATAGATCTTTCTCGAAGATAGGTTAAATCAAATTGACACAAATTGATATTATTGAAGCTGGGTTAAATCGAATGCGAGGCAAATTGATCTTGTCGAAGCTGACCTGAATCGAATTGATTTTTTATCTTCGGTGTTGTTGTAATTATCTTCGACAACCTTAAAAATGATTCTTCGCTTGTCAGAGGATTAATGTTTTTTTTCTTCTTTGTTTAATGAAGGTGAAATAGATTGAGAAGAAGAAGAAAAGAAGTAATCTTTTACAAAAGGACAAACAACAAACAATGGGCTCTGAGCAAAACAACAGCACAAGTTTCCCACCATCAGAGCCAAAGCTCTGTGATAACGGATGTGGATTCTTCGGTTCACCATCAAACATGAATCTCTGTTCGAAATGTTACAGAAGTCTTCGTGCCGAGGAAGATCAAACCGCAATAGCAAAAGCTGCAGTCCAGAAATCTTTAAAGCTTCCATCTTGTAGTCTCGTCTCACCAAAACAAAAACAGCCTCTGGAACCTAAACCAGCCTCTATGGAAACCGTTGTAATTACCGCTGAGTCGTCTTCTGTTCCTGTAGCCAAGGAACAGGACGAGGCAGAGCCATCGAAACCTACACGATCCAACAGGTGTTTCACCTGCAACAAGAAGGTTGGGGTTATGGGATTTAAGTGCAAATGCGGTAGCACGTTTTGTGGGAGTCATAGGTACCCGGAGAAGCACGAATGTAGCTTTGATTTCAAAGAAGTTGGTCGAGATGCAATCGCAAAGGCGAATCCATTGGTCAAGGCTGATAAAGTCCAGAGGATCTGAAAAAAAAACTGTTCTGTTTCTTTCTAAAATGTTTTGGGGTTTCTGCCTTCTCTGCATTTAATCCGTTTCTTCTGGTAATGTCGATGTGATCATTTTCGATGTTGGGTTTCCAAGAATTAAATGAAAAATGCCACTCTTAGTTTCTTCGTGAATCTTATAGTATAGTTCTTTCAAAATTGGTGTCTCTTTGCTCATATATCTATCAAACTAGTGGCCTTCAGATTGAATATGTTTGCTTCTTGGTTATGTTTTGATTCACCTAAAAAAGAGATTAAGCAATGATGAGTCAAGAGATTAAGCAATGATGAGTCAAGAGATTAAGCAATGATGAGTCAAGAGATTAGTGCTTAGGACCATTATTTTCGAATGACATATACATTTGTAATGGTTGTATTGGAGAAGGAAGATTTTACGATAGTTAATGGAAAATGGACAACTTATTGCCATTGTTATAATCGAAATGGATTCTCAGATTAGTTTCATTGTCGTCGACAATCTGGCATACAGTCATACACACGAGGAAACAGAAAAATAATATGAGCCGAAAACATATGGATGTTATTTATCTTTGAAGCATATATTATGTTTTATCATTAAATATACTTATATTCTTCCAAGCAAATATACAAAATCGGTCGACCATAACATGTTACTAGTTGTTTGTACAAAGTTAGAATTATGTCACCATCTATATTCAGATTTACACATTGCATTTTTTTACAAAACAGTTGTCTCTAAATATTCGAAGTGAACTGAATCTAAACTTGAATTCTCAGAACGGAAAAGCAAAGTGAAACTTTTTAAATTGCTTGGTATAATTCTTCATACTAACACAAATTGATTAATGGAATAAATTATAATCTATATTCTCACTTAATATACGTATATATTAATATTATATTTACTAGTTATTTTTTTTTTTATATTTCGTAAGATTATTTATTTATTGTCCGATAAAAAAAAAGTAAACCCAAATATTTTTAGGACACCTAAAAATTTAATCGGATGCATGTCTTAAAATGATTTACAAAAAAAATTGAAATCGTGAAGCCTACGTTGCATTGGGAGCAAACGCACTTGTGAACTTATTCCTGATGATCAAGTCAATGACTTTCTTATCCACACTAATCAGCAACCACTTACTGTCGAATTGAACTGTAATTTGCAACCACTTACTGTCGAATTGAACTGAAAATTACAGACAGATATTTCTGTTAATTACTGTGCATGTTTTTCGTATATGTGTTTGAGATACCCTTTGTTATAGAATACAAATCCACAAGCACTTACTACAAAGTATAATTTACATTTACTCTTATATATCGTAATTTGAGATCCCATATTTTTTAAATCTTCGTTATATTCTCTTACAGCCACTTGGCGACTGTAATACCTCGCCTTTTTATGTATTATTTACCTGATAAAATAACTATACAACTATTTACAACGTATGGCACGCAAAACAATATAATTAGAAAATTGTTTAGTCAAAATCATGTTTGTATATACTTCTTTGTGCTGCATTACTTAGAACCAATTAACATGTGTATAATACTGATATTGAAGTAATGTCATTGAAGTAATATCATTGAGATAATGCTGATCTTTAAAACAAAAACATGGAGAACGTAATAAACACTACATAATTGTTTTGAATTTTCGATATAAATTCTAGATGGAAATTCTGATTTAATTTTTGGGAAAGTAATTCTTGTAATCAACGAAAACAAAGCAAGCATAAGAATCAGTTTCATCAAAGAAATTAACCTCAACAAAGCAACATAGTCAAACATATATAAAAAGAACTACGAACTAGAAACGAGGCCAAAGAAAGGAAATAAGAAAAGAAAAGAAAACCTGAAACATCTACTGAATTGTTGATCCACAAGTACATCTGAAAAGCTTCTTCATTATAGCTGTCTTCATCTTCTCACCATACTTCGTGTAACACTCCTTTTAATCATTCCATGTTAGCTTGCTTTATATATATGTAAAATCTATTAGTAAATAGCTACATATATATAAATACATAGCTTTATATATTCGATTCATTTGTGTAAATATATATAAAACGTAGCAATCTAATTAATGATCAATACGGTGGCCGACCCGTAGACCAATACTGCTGCTGTTCATTCTGCTGTGGCGCCGGCAACTGAACGGAACCAAGAAGATCCGGTGGCAACCCTTGAGCCGCTGCCATAGCCGCCATAGCTTGTTGCTGCCCCATCATCGGCGGAGATCCCATTCCACCACCACCTCCACCTCCTGCGCCGCCATGAACCGGCATTTGCAACTCATCTTCCTCCAACGGCAACCTCTCGTACGCCGCATTGCTAAAAGACGCCGCCATAACTACAACAGGACCTGAACACAACAAGGATCCCACCACACTGCCTCCAACAACTTGCCCTTGTCCTCCAGCAAGGTAAACGCTTAATCCGGTGGCTGCAGGCGGCGCAGGCGGTGGCAAAAAAGATCCGGAGAGAGAAAGGATTTCGAAACGGCCGTGGAGACTAACCACCGAGCCAGGCGGAGATCCAGGCTGCCGTATGGTAACGTTGGTAACGTTGCCTGTACCACTCATAACGCATACGCCTCTTTGACGGCGTCTTGCAAAGGTGGCCATACAGTCAACAATATCACAGCCGTCTCCGATCTCCATGACGTGAGTTCGAAGAGCGTTTGCGCTATCTCTGGTTATGATTACTGGGGCTTTAGGTTTGTTCTTGGATCCTGCTGGTCTTCCTCTTGGCCTTCTTGTCATCTGTTCTCCGCTGCCGCTTCCTCCTTCTCCTCCTCCTCCTCCTCCATGTAAACTCATCTCTTTACCTTCGCTGCCACCGCTATTGTTAGCGATATTTTCCATGTTATCGCTTGTCTCTTCGCGATCCATCTTGATGGATCGGTTCATTGACCCTCCTCCTTGCTGGTCTTGTTCTTGATCAGGGTTTCTTTGTTGCTGCTGGTGATGGTGAAGAAAGAATTGTTGTTGTTGTTGTTGTTGTTGAAGATGTAGTTGGAAGTCTCTAGCGTGGAAAGGAGGAGGGAGAGAGCTTTGTGATCCATGAGATTGTACTGGATCCATTCTACGTTGAGATGATTGATCGGTGGGGGAAAGGAGAAAAAAACAATCGATTTCGATGATTTTGACCTAGGAGAGACTTTGAAAAGAGGAGTAGCTGGGACAAGAATAAGAATAATATAATTTTCACAACAAATTAATATCAAGCTTGATCTTTTTTCTTCATTACTCTTTTTCTTTGATTGATTTGGTAAGGTTCTCTCTCTCTTCTCTATTCTCTTTTGATTTAAGTTGTACTTTGGAGAAAATGAAAAGAGGCTTTTGGTGGGTTTTTATTTCTTCTTCTTCTTTTTAGTTATATGAGATGTGTTGGGGGGTTTGGGTGGTTAATTGGTAAATTAGGGTTAGGAGAGGAGAGATAAAGAGATGTAGGTTTTGTTTTAATTGTGGCTTATCATTCTCATGTATTAGGCGGTGTTTTGGTCCCCACCTCTACGCCATCTCTGGCCATTTTTCTTTTATTTTCTTTCAATAACGTTTCGAATTTCGTCTTTCTCGTTTGCGTTTAAGACAATGGCATCATTTTCTCATGTTTGCATAAGGGTTGGTTCATTGTATTTACAAATTCTGTCTGGATTCATTGACTAATCCAATAGATTACCATATGTGTTTTTCGTTTGTTTTATTTCAGCTGTATAGATATATTGAATTTCGTTTCCTTCCAGTAAGATCACATACATCATAATTATATTGTTATTTTAATCCTAATTAAGAATCTAAAACGACAAGTATTTCAGTGTTTTTAAGCTTTCATACCAACTTTTACTTTTCTTAAAACGGTATATATATAGAGTGCACCTAAGTTATATCCTTAGTTCATTAATATAGATATACATAAATCGTGCGAACGTAAGTGATTCTCATTCTATATATAACAATAAAATATCTTGTAATATCTAGGGCAATGCAGGGTATGGCCATAGCTAAGTGGTAAGTAGTGAGAGATATATAGTTAAATTGTGCAATTAGCAGTAATTAAAGAATTCTAGGCATGATCCATAAAGTAGCTACATAAATTTTATTAGATAGAGATGCGATGTGTGGGTATGGCATTGGAGAGAGTGAAGTAAGTACTAAGAAGACGCGAAGAAGGCGCTGACAAATCTCAAACCCAAAGGGAGAAAGCACGAGAGAGAGAGAGAGAGAGAGAGAGAGAGAGAGAGAGAGTGAAAGAGATCAGAGAGAGAGAGAGAGAGAGAGAGTGAAAGAGATCAGAGAGAGAGAGAGAGATGAGAGGCAATGGCATGACTCTTGTGGACGCAAACCCATGTCTTAAAAGATACTCTTTGTCGGCTCTCATGCTCTTCCCTTCAACACGTGCCCTTCCTCTCGTTTTGCATTTTTGATATTAGCCTAAGGAAAGTTCATAGTAGTCATAAGAACTCTACGGATATGTATATAAAACCAGTTATTTTTGTAATCTAAATGATTTAATTGGATGCGGTCAAATTCTCTCTGTTCTTTGTTAGTATGTCTACCACGTACGTAATAAGTTCTATTGTTGAACAAAAATTGTAGTCAAATAAAATAGTACAAACACATCAACTAATTTCTATTAGTTTTTTGTATATTTAAAAATGACTAAATCTAGCTTAATTATATTCTTTCTTTTTGACGTAAAACAAGACTGATCTATTTATTAGAAGTAAAATACAGTATTCTTTCTCTTTGAGTATATCATATGTTGTAATTAAATATCTATCCAATTACTTTTACATGAAAACGAACAAAAAAAGAACGAAAATGCAATATCTTCATGATGTTTACTTGAAAGTAATTTCAGTTTAAGTTGGGATGATGTTTGTTTCGATTCTAATCCCATAAACAAATACATGCATGATGGTTTTTATGAACTAAACGTATATAAACTAATCATATTTACAATACAGTGCCTAATATAGTACAATATCCTTATTCAAAATATATGCATGCATTCTGCTGCTGTATTTTTACATTTTATAAAACAATAATGAATTTTATCGTTGATCTGGACAAAGCCTATAAGACTATATATATATATATATATGTTAATGCGAGAATTACACAGTTCCATCAAACGAGGAAGTTGCCGTTGATGTTTGACTTAATTAGATTGATAATTACTAAGTTCTATTCCTAATTCATTTTAGAAACATTTGGTCATGAATCCGAACAAAATATGCATATACATGTGTCGGTTCTCTTGATTGGTTTGGTTTGCTATTTTTGGGTTTGGCATAATTCACTTAGAAAGGTTCATTATCCATATAAGAAAAAGAAATAGCAGCTCACTTCCTTTCACTTTTTTCATAATACGATTCCCTTAAGAACTAAAAGTTTACTTATACATTAAGAATATTAATTACTAACATTGAACTGTAATTCCTTTACAATTTTAACGTTTCAAATGCAAACACTCTATTTATTATTTTGTATGGTTTACTATATTCCATCATTTCTTATTACCTATTTACCATGTAGCACCTATTCATACGATTAATTATTTAGCACCAAATTTAATTAATATTTACTCTGTATATAATTGTTAGCAACTATAATGATAACCTCAAACGAGATCCAAAATTTGTTTTCTGTAATAAATCCAATAATTAGTTGGTTTGATAACAATTATTGATCCCAATACAAACGATTACCTTACGTCATAATTAATTAGTTGAAAATATGTGATTATTTATCTTACGAATAACAAAATCAATAAAGTTTTTGGGAAATGAGTCATTTATATTTTCTAAAATTTATCCTCAAAAGGCAGACCAGCGTTTGAGTTCAGAAGCTCGAAAAGAGAGAGGACAGCTCGTTTTCAGTCTCCAATTTTAAGGATTATTAATTGATTAGGTTATGTTTTATTTAGTACTTAAGTGTGATTATTGTCAAAACATTTTGACATCATACTTTGTATATAGATATGATGTCCTAATCATCTTCTATGGTCACTATCCCAAAGTTCGGTTATATAAATTACATTGATTAAAGAAGCATCTACCCAAAAATAGCCTTATTCTCAATTATTATAACAAAGCAGTTTCTTGAATCTTGTTAGGCCAAAATTTCTAAGATGCGCATTATTCACCATTTTGAATGCATTCTTCATCACATGATTTTTGATTTTATAATGGATTTGCAAATTTTTTATTAAACTGAATAATTTCTGTGTTTGTCTAATTAAGGATTGTGAAAATAAAGACTGAGGTTAAGAGGAGATTATTGTATTGATAATGAATTTCAGATAGGAAAAAAATATAAAAATTATGGTTAATAAGTTATTTCAGATTATGGGTTGTCAAAATGAAATTCGAGACGAAGACAAGAGAAGAGTAAAGGCAAAGACAGCAATATATTGGTAAAAAAGCCAAAAGGGATGCAAAGCTTGTGAAGCATCAAAACAAAATTGTGATGTTAATTAAAACAATATTCCATTTATATTGCCCACAAATAATATATAAATTATGTCACATATTCTTTAAAAAAATAAAATGAACTTATCACATTAGAAAAGAAAAGTCTACTACAATTGAATATCTATATTTGTGTTCACAAGTTGGATAAAATAATTAATTAAAGAAAGAAGTTGGTAGATTAAGATGTTTAATTAAAAATAAAGCACCCATGTGGAAGGCACCTAATTACCTCGAATCTTATCGTGCTTCTACTTTCCTCACGAACTCATCAATTTATGACTCCCAGAAAAGCTGTTTAAACAAATTTCCAAAAACCTTAAATACAAATTAAAACCTAATCAATCGTTGGAAAAATAAAGGAAAAGGGCTTAATCAAAATCTGGATTGGACACAAGTATTCATGAAAGGCGTGATAATAGGAGATTAGTGTGAAAGTGGTGGGGACATGTGAGTTAAAATAATTATTAAGCAACAATTAGTGGAGCATTAAGACAGCATTGCCATACAAAAATTCAGATAACTACAAAGCAAAAACAAAAGCCTCACATGACATTATAATAATTCAACGGTTCTTTTATCCCTCACGAATCTCTCGTGACTAATATTAAAACTTAATCATGTCTTCTATTCTCATACTATTGCGTTTTCTGTCTTATGAAACCTAGATATTGATATGTTTAATCTTTTTGTTGTGTTATATATAATGGTTTTATGGGATTTAAACTAACTTAAATAGCTTTAATTATATCTTTATCAGAAAAGAAAAGAAACAAAGAGAGAAATATAGTAATCTTGCATTTAACAATTCTTAGGTATCTGAACTAAAACAATAAATAACTTTGGTATGCACAATAGTTATAAGTTAATCATCCAACCTTTCAGGAGATCTTTCAGGGTCAAACTAATATTAACATATATATATATATATAGTTAGTATTTTTACTCTTAAGTTCATCACTCAGAATCTTTGTGGATTTTCATTGCCAAAAATTTATAATGAAAAAAAATCTTTGTGGCTTGTCCTTGTCATGGTGCAGAAATTTTCGTTCCTTAATTATATCTTTTCATTAATATATTTTACTATTTAAGTAGATAGTCGAATAGATAAACAAAAACTACAAATATATTTTACTAGTAAAGTAGATAGTCGAATATATAAACAAAAACTACAAACATTTTCTTGTATCCTTTTATGTTCGATAATATATAAAATGCTTCTGTATATCATAAAAAGAAAAATTATAATAGTAAATTCCAATCTTCTTCTTAGATCAGTGGTAATACTAATCTCATTCTGAGCTAAACGGATTAGTGGGTTTGAGTTCTTGATGTTGTTAACCGGGAAAGTTATCAAATCCCGGTTCAAGCAAATTTTAATCTTGACCAAAATTTTCAACACACGTGTGTTTATATATAGAGCCACGTCAACCAATCGCAAGGAACCTTTTTTAGAGCAACGTACATTTCGCTCGCTTTTATCTATATGTAATCTTGAATGGTGTGAAGAAGACGTCGAAAACTATGTAATCTTGATAAACCAATAACAATGGTTTATCATATATATATATATATATAATGACTTCTTCACACTTCATTGTGATTGGTTTATCATCTCGATAAAAATAACCAATCACAATGTAATCTAGAATGGTGTGAGGAAGATGATCTAGTCTTGATGCAATGCAAGTTACGCATTCAAAGCTCGACGAAGGTTTCCTTAAAGTCTTCAAGGAAAAGAACTGAAAATAAGAATTAGTAGGATGAAAATATACGAATATTATTGCAAACTGCAACTATGAATTTGGAGAGTTTTGATACAAAAAACTAAGATGACGTTAATGGAGGAGGATGATAAATGTAAACAACACCTACTGATCTAAAAATCCAGATTCAGAGACAAAGGACTCTAGCTCCTTAGATTTTTCATCACTAAAACCAAGAGTTGCTAGTATCTTGTGACCTGGAGAATCAACTTCAGACCAGATCCCCAGCAGTATATGGGCTGGCATTATTTCCCCGATACCACCTGTAACAATTAAGCAGTGAAACAATGTTGCTAAAGGTTCTGTCTTTATATTTAAAGTAAGCATATGCATAAACTGGAACAGTTTATAACTAGAGATTTCTTTTCAGGACGGGTGGCTATAACTTTTCTGCAAGTAATGTTTGCTCTCACGATGACCTTTATCGCAATAAATTTCAGCTTGCAGAAGTTACAAAGACAAGTTGAGTTAAAATAGAGACAAAACCTGCTTTTAGATGCTGTTCTACAGCGGAGTCAAGTGCTCTTTGGGCATCTTCGGTTAAAGGAGGATGTTCCGGGCTGAAGAAATACAAATCTGCCTTTCCTAGTAACTTGATTGTCTCCTCACGAACTTTATAAAGCATTATCTTATTCGCCCGCAAAAACTTTGCAGTAAAACTAGTTCCTGCTCATCAAATAACACTATTCTTATTCCAATTTACCACTAACAAGAACAGTCCAAGATCCTTAGCACAATACCAACGAAACAGAGAGTCTTGAATCATCAAAAACCCAAACTACATTTAGTTTGTTTGCAAGAAAATCAATATCACTACCAATATCCTAACAAAAAATTGCATCATTGCTACGAAAAACCACGAACCACAGTTAGTTTGATTGCAATATAGCAAAAGTAAGTACCTTCAATCAAAATACCCATGAGAAGTGCTTCAGTCCCAGTATTTGGATACTTGAGCTTCCTAGCTTCAAGCTCTCCCATGGCAAATGATTTAATTGCTCTCCATGACCATCTACATTTACATTGCCCTCTACTTTCTTAAGCGCCTAAATCAACCAAGGAATTTCATAAACGTAACAAGCGATTAGGTCTAAGCACAACACTTACTTGGGTTTTTTCGCGTCAGAAACCACAGATTCCGGACTCCTGTAATACAATCGAGCACAATATCTAGTAATTTAGCCGAAAAAGAAAAATTATATGTTAAAAAAAAAATCAATCAAAATCCAAGAAACCTACGCGGTGGGTAAGCTGGAAACGACAGCTACTGGAAAACGTCGGCGCGAACTTAAACTAGTTCGTAGGAAGGAGGCGGAAGAATCAAGAGAAAGAGAAGAATAAACGGGCAGCCAAGGATTCGTCAGATTTAGTGCTTTTACAGGGTTTCTCACAGAGGAGAAGTACAATGGAAAATTTAGCTTCTGTTTAGAGAAAGAATCGATCTGTGAGATTATCGGATTTGCCAAAGCAAACTTGCAAGAAGAGTGAATCGCCATTTTCCCTGGCTGTTTCTGGATAACGGCAAAAAAAAATGAAAGACCAATTGGGNCTCGCTAGCAAGATTTGGCTTGTAAAAGTCATAGACATGAGCCATGTGGCTTCCTCTCAACTTGCTTTCGAAAACGATAGGAGCACCGGGTCCTATCAACATAGCAACAGCTGCTGCTCCTCCAGTGGGCCTTGCTGGTCCTTCTGCATAAACCTGAATAAAAGTTCAAATAGAAACAGCTAAAGTTTTACATAAAGACTCTTCGGCAATAAGAAATATAATGTCCATGTTATACCGCGCTGTCAGTACAAACGACAAGGCCATAACGTCCATCCCACGAGTTACTCTCAACCCAATTGACACAATTTAGCAAAGCAGCAGTTCCACCATAGCAAGCATTGGTCGAGTCAACACCTTCGACATCAGTGTTTCCACACTTCTGTTCATTCAAACACACACAAAAACCTTTACCCTCTTTTAACACCAACAGAAACTTGAGGGGTCCTCATGTTTTTAATCGCAATTGAGGTCGAGAATTATGATACCTCAAAGAGTTGCATCAAGAAAGTTTTGATGGATTTGCTTTTGTCTATGACAGTCTCACTTCCTACTTCAAGACGCCCAATCTCCTTTGGGTCAATTTTATACTTCTCAAGAAGAGATGTCACCGCATTGAAACTAAGGAACACATCCAAGAAACAGATCAAACTATAAAATCCAGTCTTTCCCAGAGAACATGTATATGCAAAAAAACAAACCTCATTGAGATTACATCTTCAAGCTCTGTGCAAAAGGCTAGGCAATCTTGGCCAAGTCCAATCGTGTATTTCCCTTTGCTTGCTCCATCATGAGTTTCCAATGCTTCCTGTATAAGAAAAACATCAATCATAAACACCAGAGTTTCAAAGAAACCTGAAATCAAGAAATGCGAAAAAAAGATGGAAAGAGAGATTTAACAGAATGTTCCAGATCACTCCCTTCTTCAATTAGCGGATAGATAGATGATTTGAAAATATATAGAGAAAAAAGTCATCTGAATAAGAATCACCAAGTTGTGAAAAAAGGTACAAGCTTTTTCGAATTGAGATTTAACGAGCAATCTCAGGATCAAGAACCAACAGACCCCTTTCAAACTCGTAACTTCAATCACATCGACACCATTTTATCAAGTCTGTCTCAAGTATCATCAGCAAGTCTCATATAAAGAAGTCGAGATCTCAGTCTGACACATATAATCGTATCATTATCCTGGTTTTTGTTTAAAATGAAAACAAAAGGAAAAAAACAAGCTATTATCTGGCTTCATCGTATACAAAACTCCGCCGCAATACAAATTATCCCAGAGACAAAGAAACAATACGTCTGTCTGATCTAGTGAGATCTTATCTGGATTGCTTACTGGAAAATTCCTGTAGATGTCTAAATATTTTAAAACCTTGTTTGGAAAAAATTATAAAAGTTTGAAGATTTATGAAATCGAAAATCAAAGGGCTAATTCAACAGTTTCCGAAACGAAAAACGGAAACAGAGTATCAATGCAAGAGCAGTAATAAAACGTAATATTAATCCATGTAATTGAAAAAGGGCTTTTTACCTGTTGAACACAGGTGGGAGGGAAATAGATGTCCATAGCCAAAATCCCAACGTTCTTCGCCATTGCCAGATGAAAACGAAAAGTCTTCCTCCCAGAGAATGAAATCGAAAGTTTCGATCTTTGAGAAGAAGAGAGAGAAAGAGAGAAATTTCTGAAGCTGTAGTCTGTAGATGAAGAAGAAATGAATCGGTTGAAAACAGAAAAGAAACTCAATTTGTTAATAAACAAGTCCTAAGGGGGAAATTTCTTAATTATTTTCCTAAAAAAATTAAAATCAATTGGCTTTCTTCTTCGTTAACAAAATACTTGTACAGTTGTAATTCTATTTTATTCATTTTATTCAGAATTATGTACATTATAATGGACGAAATAAATATTTGAATAAAGAGACTTTTTGATTCAAGTTTTTATCTTTCTTTTTTTTGTGGGTCAATTTAATGTCATAATCTTTGTATTGAGATAGGAAATATTGTTTTTAGAAATAATAATCTGGAAAATGAAAAAGGTAGTTTTCATGTGTGCGGAGAAAGAGAGAGATTAAGGGGGCAGTGTGTGTTCTCCGGAATCTCCACAACGCAGACTTCGTGAGTTAGCTTCCCTCGTGTCGTGCTTCTCTTTATTTACTCTTTTACCCTTTTCTTTCTTCTTTATTTACTACTCTGCCACTCCCTGACTTTAGCTTCGATCTACTTGGAATTTCCATAATTTACAAATAAGCGAAATGGAACCATCTTTTATATAAACTACTAAAATAACAATTACGAATTAGTTTTAAAAATATTTGATTAGATTTAGAGGAAATGTTAATTAAGTTATTTGATAACATCGCAGAATCAGGTTGTTGTAAACAACAAGAAATATAAATAAAAAGTAAAAAAAAAAATTGATTCCATCCGTTTGAAAATAAAAATATAGTTCACATTTTTTCGTTTCCACAAAAGATATTCCATTTCCATAACATTTTCAAAATAACCTTTCATAAAACAATTCCATATAATAGACTAAAAATTATAGATCTAACTAGATCAGACAGAACATGTTGGGATTGAATGAGTTTCGAGTTTGAAATATGTGAAACATTGTCGTTTTTCATGAAGCTAGCAAATACATCTCCTTGAACATTGGAATCTCCGCCGCCGTCCGATTACGATCTATCATCATCCTCCAACCGTCCGATTTAGTTCCCAAAAATGCTGCAACAATATTAAAGAATCTACTTAACTCTTTATTTACCAATTTCAGATCGTCAGATGAGTCGGATTTCGATGACGTCACGATTTTGTGGGACCAAACTTAGTAATAGTAACGAAAGGAACACAAAGTTGTGGTGGTTGAAGAACACGTGAGGAGAGGTAGGTACGTTCGATATTACATCACTGTCTCTAATTATTCGACTACTGACATGTTCGCACCCTATATATAGTTACGTGTTATTTAAAACTCAGCTCATTACCATATATAAATGTATTATTTTGTTAGTTTATATAAATTTTAATATTAATGTAATAAATTATATAGAGATATTATGAAAACTATTTGATCAAAAAATAATTTTAGATGTCTCAAATCATTTTCTCATAAAACAATTTCAACATTAAACTCGATATTTATAAATAAAAAAATATAATTGCCTTTTAGTGAATTAGTCAGAGAAAGTCTTGGCTATTGGCTAAGAACATGTCTTGGCTATTGTTATTTAAAATACGAGTTTAGCGTTTTTGAGATTCGACAAAATAATTCTTTAACAGTTGCGTTTGATTTCTCTCTCTTTTTACTTTTTATTTCTTTCTTGTAAATATTTTTTTAATTGTTCAAATATAAACTAATATGTTTTCAAAATTTTAAACAATAAATATTTAAAACTATATAATTTGTATAATTTTTAAGTATACGATTGTTTTATTCAAATAACGTTTCTTCGTTGCTTGAAAAAAGCAATAAAAATATCAATCTTAAAAATTTATTATAATTTGTACATAATATTTCTAATATCAACCCTAGCTTGAATTTGTTGGATTGCCAAATAATATAAAAATAAATAACAAATAAATCATTTTTAATTTTAGTTAGATTGAATAAATTGTTACTTTAAATAAGATATATTACCACTATTATTACTTATTTAGATCACACCTAGAGAAGTTTCTTGAAGTGGAAGAAATAAAAACAAATTTTGACACTAAGATGGTCTTAGATGGTGAGGTTTTCTTGGAGAGCAAGGAAGGAGCCTATGATCTTGCCACCGAGATTCGGGAATGACTCGCAGCCAGGAAGAGAATTCGCTTTTGCCTGTTCTATCGACTTGAATTGCATACGTAAGAAGATGACCTGTCATCTCTGTGACCTCTTCTGCTGCATACTGTCTCAATTAAAACCATACAGGCTCTTTTTTTTTTCTTACATGGTTACCACAAAATATGGGTTTTGAAAGGCATCTTTATGGAGTGTCTTTAATGTCGTAATGAGAGGATGCTTGGGAGTAATATTCTTCAGAGATCATATTCTTCGGTTTATTTAATAGAAAATCAGGGATTAGTCAAACCAAGCCTGCTAAGAAGAGTATTTTACAAATTTATTTCGTTTTAGAAAAGATAAAACATATCGCAGAAGATCGCTGTCAAAAATCTTTAACGGCAATCACACTAACTTAACAGAACGAAAGGCAAACATTAATTTGTCGCCCATAAGAATTAAAAAAAAAACTATGGGAGACAAAAAAGAAAAAGCTGAGTAGTAAAAAAAATTTCCCCTCAAAAGCTGAGTAGTATTTTTTGAGCGAAGCGCAATTACATTTTATTACGTTTTCAAGAAGAAGAAAAAGCAGACAAAGAAAAGAGAAAAAAAGTTAGTTAGGGAAACAAAAAAAAAAGGTTGGAAATTTACAAAAGTGATACGAGGATTCACATGATTCGACATTTGCTATCTTTAGAGGGTTTGCCTTCGTGTCTTGAAGACGCAGACGCTGTAGCTGAAGATGGCCTGTGGCTGCTCCTTGGTACCTGCATTCCAGTATCTGATCAGCTTAACATTTTATTCAAACACCAATGAAGCAAAGCTACAATTTCAATTAGATTCTGAGATAATATCATCGTGCGGTGTTACAATCGCCATATATACGAGTAAATTCACCTCACAGGTAACGTATATGGACGCAATAATGTAACTTTACCAACATAATCCTATAAGGCTACACTATTACCTTTTTTTCTTATAATAATTGTTGTACAATTTTGCAATGTGCAAGTCGCACTGTAATTTTTCTTATAATCATTGCTATAAGACATTTGTTTTAATTACTGCTTTTGTAGATTACTGTCTTTTGTTTTTGTTTCTAGTGTTATGAATAGGAATCAATAACCTGAGGACCAGTGATCAGTCGTGATGCACCAACACTTGTTGGTTGTGGAGTTGGGTTACTGCGTGGGCTCTGGTCCTCAAACTCTTGTTGTTGCAAAGCTATTGCCAGTTGTAGATCAGAGCTGCATTAATCACCAAAATCAAACCAATCATAAGCATGTTCAATGATTATAAAAGATTCGCAAATGTGTTGCTAGTGAGAGACAATGGGTTTGCCGGACTGGTTTCAGTAAAAGCGAAGGAAGATTGGTCAAAACAGAATGAGTTTATCAATGGCCAAAGAAAGGTAGGAGATATTTACTTGACATCCATGCCTGTGTCCGGCACATTGTTGATGCTGGCAAGATAATCCTGTGAGGAAAAACGTACATAAAAAATGATCAAGATGGTTAAAATGAGATCTTGTATGGATTAGTGACTATGTTTTAAGGAGAACATACAGCAGTATTTGTGACTGCGTTTCGCTCATCCCATGTGCCACTTGCTCCAGTTGTGCTGTTGTCCATTTTGAAGTCTTTAAAGGTACTAGTCATGAACGCAGTGTCGCCATTAACCTGAAACGGGAATGTATGTCAATACTGGTCACAACAAGGCATAGAATTAAAGCAACCGTGGATATAATCGTATCTCCTTAAGAGTTAAAACACTTATAGATCAGAACTAGCAGATTAGTAGGAAGTTTTGCTGATAGTACCTCATTTAGCTTTTCCCAAACCAAATCTGGCTGATTTAGGTAACCTTGATCTGTAGCCAAAAGATATAGTTCACCTTCATACTGCAAAAACGACAGCAAGAAGTATTTAACTGGAAACAACCTGTTACAATCCAATAGACGGAGATACCGGCTAATTAAACTAACCTTAAACATGGTGCAGAAATGATTGTTGCGGAAAAAAACACAGAGCTCACGTTCTTTAAGGCCTTCTTGCAAGCGAAAGAGTCTGTAAGATATCTCATCAATAGTAAATGTAAGATAATATCAATCTCGTCAATTAAAGAATATAACTCCCCAACCATGAATAACATCACGCACCCGCAAAATGTTAACTGACTGGCACTATTCTTCATAAAATTCCTGATTAGTTCACCTGGCAAAACTCAATAATAATGAATTAATACCTCAATAATATATAGAAACATTTGAATTAGAGCGTAGATAGTGTCTCTATGCACAATGGCATGCATGCATGAATTTCCCAAATGCTCGTCAGCCATATCACAAGTAGTTTATTTTATTTACCCTCTTCTGCTGTGAGCCCATCTGTAGCCTTCCCTTCAGAAGAGCAATCACCAACAGTCTTCTCAATCCTTTTTCCAAGAAGTGACTCACCTTCATAAACTGGTTCTTTGTCTGCACAAACTGGAGCCGCAGCATTTACACATTCCTCACCTTCGTACATGGGTTCATCAGTAGATATGGGTGAGTTAAAAGCATCGGGTACATCGTCATGCTGGGATCTGCAGCTAAAATCTGGAGTTCGAATGGACATTTCAGTAAGGATTTTTATGTATAATATATTCAGATGTAATTGTAGCTAGCACAAGTATATTAGTGTAATTGTACCTACCACAAGTATATTAGATGCAGGAGTAGATTAATTATGTACAGATACGCTAATAAAGCTACTCCATCCAAGATTCCAAGGATGAGTAACAAAAACTACCTTGGTTAACAGAAGTTGCATCAGACTTGAGTGGACTCTCAGAACTGCTTTCAATTTTGGTTGACTCCAGATTAATCTGCTCCATCGAAAAAGCTTCAGAAGAAGTTACATCCACGATGGCATTTTTGTTACTATTCACAGTCTCAACATAACGACCCGTCTCGTCCGTCTTGTCTCCAGATTCCTTGGAAGATAACTGATCATGTTCAGGATCCCCATTTTTAATTGTAACCAACGTCGGGATATCCCCAACTTTGATCGTATTCCCATCATTTTCTGAAGCTTTATCATCATCAGACTTGAAATGTTCTAGGTGACAGATATTGTCACCATGGGTGCTAGTTTGATTTGCATCTGAAAAAGTAAATGCGGAGTCTAGATTGGTTGAATCTCGGAGAGTGTTCCGTGCTAAATCATTCCCCTGCAACTGTGATAATTGCAAGGCTTGCAATAACTCAGTTTCTTCTTCAAGATCTCCCTTTCTCAGTCTACGAAGCTCAGCAGCTGCAGGTGGAGAATCATCAAAAGATCTTGTTTTCGAAAGACATGGTGAAGGCACCCCTAGAGCCGCTGTGGTTGCCGCAGCAAAATCAACAGAATCTTCTCCAGGATTTTGATCACCTCGAGCCTCGACATTCTGCGTCTCCAGTGCAACAAGCTCACCCATTAAAGCATTATATGACTTAGATCCAATTGCATTAGCTGCTTCAACATCCTGGAGGTATGCACAGGAAAGCAATGGAACCAATCATTTTACTAGAGCCAGGATTGATATAGACATCATCTTAAAAGGAGTGTTCTTGACCACTGTTCCTATCCATTAATGAGTCCAAATGGATATAAAGAATCAAGTACCCTATGTTTTGTATCTCAAGAAGGAAAATAAGAGAAGATGGCCCACATCCCAAACATCCACACACAAAAGCGCAAGAGACAAGACAATGAAGTACCGTCACCGGCCTACACTAATGAAATTTAAACTTTTACAGGTAGAAGGAGCAATTCAGAAAAAGTTTGAAACAAAGTGTTGTACCTGGGGATCAACTATCCATCCATGATATAAGGGAATGTCCAGTAAATCAAATATTGCACACTCAGGTGTGAACTCAAAGTCGTCAATCCTGCAACCAGTTATAAGTTTCATGGTTAAGAGAGAAATTTCTACATAGTAAACAGATCACAAAAGTACTAACCTCCTGAATTTAATATTGACATCAATTCCAGTCGTAAGGCGTGGAAGAAGATCAATTGCGTCAGCAATGTTCTGTTGCTGATTCTCAATATATCCTTCATCTTTGTTCTGCCATGAAGAATAAAAATGAGGGTTAACCACAAAGGGTCAGGCCATAAAGACAACATAAGTAATGGGAACAAGTCGCTAAGTTAATTTACATTGACTTTACTGTTGGAATCAATCAGTCTATCAACCACGAGGGACAGCAATCTCTCTTGAGAAACCTCATAACAGTCGGGGTTTAGATTCAAGTTGTTTCTCAAGAGAAGAACATTACCTGTTGCATCCAAAAATCAATAACAATCAGGAATTCAAGTGTTAGATGGTTAAGCAGACAAAAAAAATCAAAGTTTAAAACTGCCAAATTACCAAATTAGTAACAGGATTTAGAACCAAAAAAACCAATACAAATCCAGATACTAAGTATCAGTAGATTACTTCACCTCCGGAACATTTAGACATGTCCGAATATACTCCTTAGAATAAATTCTCACACTTAGAAAAACTTCTGACATTGTACGAGAAGCTACCAACAAGCATCAAACCAGTGATTAAAGTAAACAACGCCTAAAACATTCATTACTGGTACTATATCATACCAAACCTAACATTCATTTCTTCAATTAGTTCTACGTTTCCAGAAAATCAGTAACGAAAACCAAATCAATCAATGATATCAACACCGAAATTCCACTTTTCTAACCCTATTTGATGGTCTAACTAAAGTTTATCACCCCTAAAGTGAACGAAAATGGAGAAGAACATACAAATAGCTAATAAAGGGCATGGTCCATTTTCGTTTTGGAGAATGATAGGCGTAGTTCGTCCAAGGAACTGAATCGATTTTGTCTTGTACATGATCTCCTCCGTAGTTTCCTTTGGCACATCTTGCTGCATCGGTTCTTGATTCGTCTGAGTCTCTTCGCTCGGAGAGTCTGAAGGCGGCGGAGAAGAGGAAGCGGTCGCCATTGATGATCCGACCAAAGAGATCAAAATCAAATCCCAAACAAAAAAAATCACCTCGAAGAAAGTCAAATTTTCGATCGAAAGAAGCTGTAATTAAAATTTCCGAACAAATTTCTTTTTCTGATCCAAAATCGAACGAGGGAGCTAGCAAGAGGATTTTAACTTAAGATTTATATTATATTACGAGAAAGAACTTTTGTAAAAGGGACTCAAGGGAGATGTTACATAACCAAACCGATACGTACCAAACCAAAATTCAGTATGATCGAAATGCTATTGGTTAGCAGTTTAGTGAGACAATCCCCAAAATACTCTTGATAAAATAACCGACTGTTTGGTTGGTATTTAAATTTATGAGGTTCGAATAAACCAATTTGGCAAACCGGTATCTTTAACGCGTATCTCCTCGGGGTATACACCGTCATTTCCTGAAAAGTCATAACTAATATTTTGATTTATTCCTAATTAATTTCTTTATATAATAGTGTTGACTAAAAACCAGATTTCTTGGGACAAAAAAACAACCAAATTTCTTGAGATAATCCATTAAAAAGTAGGTGCAAAGATGGTATGTTTTCGCCATAAACAGTATACATTTACGAAAGAATTAGTAGTACAACTAATTCCACATTATGAATATGTGTTAAAATGGTGAGACGATCCAAACGTTTCGGGCTGGTCGATGTGTTAGTATTTTGATGTCAACTATAACATATGGGCCGAAATTGTGTGTAATGAAAAGCTAAACAAAAACGGTTAATACCCAATTTTTGTATCATTAGGCAAGGTCACAAACGTCTTTTAATTGTCAGATTACGTACATCTTGAATTATATATCTTTAAATGCAATTTGACAAGCATTATAAACCATATAATTTTTAGTGCTCTCTCGTTACATTTTGTGGGCATAACTGATGGAACATAAAGTTAAAAATTGATGAAAATAATATTTCCCTAATAATTTATCCTAACGTGAGTTCTATGATTTATCCTAACTTAACACATGTCTGATACTCAGAGCTATTTACCAATCTTTAATCTATGGTCTTTTATCAATACATTTTCCCAAACATAGTATTTTCATTATATAAAACAAAAATATTTTCGACAAAAAATATTAGTAGAAAAAACAATTTTATTTGATTTTTACGAACGTTCATATCGAAAATTATTAGTTCAAAATATTTTTATCAAAAAATTGTTAAATATTTTTAACCGTATGGATTGTGGGAAATACGGTCAGAAAAAAAATAGTAGAAAACTGTTTAAAATATTTCTACTAAATTGCTACCAATTTTACTATTGAATTCTTATTATTTTTTTTATGAACTTTCCACCAACTATTCTGATTCTCACCGGTTTTCTACAGAAATATATTTAAATAAAATGTATAACAAAACAAACATAATATAATATGTTAAATTGATAAATATATTATGTATAAAAATTGAAATCAAAACAGAAGATTGTATGCATAACAACAGAATACTACAACAATTAGTATAACACTAATTGAAGAACTGAGTTAAAAGATTGCAAACTAAGCTCAAAAGTACGATCAGAATCATATTCATATTTATATGTTGGAGGGAACTTGATCGGCCATTCTCTCCATCTATCAAAGACATGTCCTTTTGTAATGCTCTGTTAAATGATTTTTATTGTTCTAATAACGTAATAAAGTAATGGTTTAGTAGTAAAAAACGAACAAAAACAAAACAAAACTATAGTTCTAATTTGTAACATGCTCAAAGACAAACTGGTTATGCGAGTATTTTTATCTCCATAATTTTCTTCTTAACTTTTTGTTTATTACCAATCAAAACATATGTGTGTTCATCTATTTTGTGCTCATGAATAGAAATCATATTTAAAAAAATTCTTTTAATAACTGTGATAGTTTTCGCCCAGACCAATATTTAATTGTGAAATAAAACATAGAAAAAGTCATTTATTTAATCGTGGCATAGTGGTCCAAAGACAATTTTCTAACCTCCCACATGAGGTTTGAAATCACCATGATTCTTTCTGTTTTGATTTAATCATATTTTCTTAAAAATTTGCTTCAAATTAAATAATAGTCTTTGTTCTATTATACAAGATTTTTTAGATCTTTTATTTTATTAAATATTTATTAATTTTCTATGCATAAGTTAAATATTTGGTTTTTTGAACATTTATATTATGCAGTAGTTTTATGATTGAATGTTTTAAAATTAAAATTTTTAACAATAGTTATACAAAAAGATTAAAAAACTAAAGTACGGGTTTTTAACTAGAAAATTTTGTAAAATGAAAAAGAGATAGTATTACATATAAATTAATTGATTTTTGTTATATGATCATTTGTATTAAGTGGTATATTTTGTTATGTAATGAATTATGTGTAGCTAGATAATAAAAAAGTGTTTTTGTTTAGAAAATACACACACAAAAATTCGTAATTTCTGTTTAAAAACTTTTAAAAATGAATTATATAATGTAAAAATTAATACTAGATATTTAACTTCGTAGATATAAAACAAACTCATTACAGAACAAAAATATCCCACAAACAAAAAACCAACAAGTCGTTTACAACTGAAATTTGGCATCCTAAGAAACACAAAGCTAAAAAAAGATTTAAATTCTTTCTTTTGTAAGTAATCATACGCATTATAATTTTAAAGGACTCTCGAAATAATATCATAATCTAAATAACAATTTAAATAAACATTGTGGGTAAAAAAGCTTGTGGTCCTCCTAGCGTGCAACACCTGTACCAATGAATCAGAATAAATGCTAATTTAACTGAACAATTAAAGCATCCAATAGTGGCTAAGCACCTGCTAAATGCTAGTTGAACAATAATTACAGTATAAAATTCATTAATTGGGCCAAAAAGACAAGAATAAAGTAAATATGAGACAGTGGGTTAAGATTTAAGAATGCACCAAATTAGGAGTAGCCATGTGAAATCATACGCAAGTCATAATGGTTTTTCACTGTCGCGTAAGAGTGTCGTTCTTTTATAATAACATGCTCGTACGAACAGACATATCTACGTGCAGATTAAAGGATATATCTGAATTCATAATAATATTAAGAAATTTAAACTTGTTGTATTAATTTCGAAAGTAGTTGCAACCGATAACAAAATTTAGATAACATTTGAAAAATTATGAGTCGTCTACTTCTCTCAGAACTCGTTTTTTGCTTGCTTTGTGAGGCCGTGTTGCTGCTGAGTGCACGTTTAAATTTCAGTAAAAAAAAATTATTCCATTACGATTCCAATTAAACAAAAAAGGTTCTTGCTTTGATACCAAAGCATTGTTTGTCCAATTGAATGATAGTGATTTTGAATAATATCATCATTTTTATTTTAAATGTTGCAATGCGAATCATCTTTTGTAGCATGTAAACATCTAATCTACCAAATGAGTTTCACAACGAATATAGAAATTTTACCATAAAAAAAATCTAATAGAAAACGGATTATATATTATTAAGGCGAAAACAATATATATTTACCTTCAAATTTGGTCTTTATAATTGTCTAACATTGCTGTTATTTCATAAAATCTCATATCTTTGATTTCCAAAAAAGTTGCTAAATTAATGGTTTTTAGTAACGGAGATGAAACGGCGAGTGTGAAGATTCTTGTCCGAGAGGAGCTGGCAACCGACAGAGTTGCTGCCTGTCTTCAAATGCATCTCTTTAACTCACTTTAAACGGACACCGGATCTGTAAGTTGTCAGTAATAACACGTGTCGCGATCTTAGCCGTTAACTTTGAAATCCACGTTGTTAATTACGGAGATGAGGTAAGTTAATTAATTAATCACTCGATTTACAATTATTAACATTTAGAGCTTCTGCAACTAATTATCAAAACTTTGTAAATCTATATATGTTGCAAAAGAGGTTGATCTTAGTTATTATGTAATTTCATTTTTCGTATCGTATTTTAAATAATTGTTTATATACTCTAAATATAAAAAAAAACAATTTACTATCCAAAGGACAAAGGGGAAAATTAAAGTATCATAATTAACCATGCATGGCATTGGAATTTATTCTCCACCAAATAACTTTTGCTCTTATAATATGAAATTTTTACCAAAAGAAGAAGGGATATCTTGTAATGATGTTTCTATAGCTAAGTATACTCATGTACTTTAATTCACCACATTGGTCTAGGGCTATAGATCCATCATAGCTATATAGAAAAAATGGCAAAAGTTAGAATACATAAACTCCTCAAAGTTAATATATTATTATCAATTCAAGCATAAAAGAGTCTTACTATTCATTATTTTATTTATTAATTTTTTCTTATTGGCCCCGGCTGAGTTCATAAATTTAGGGTTTCCAGAATTTTCCACTTCTCATTTGCCGACTCTCCCCAAAGACTCTCTCCCTCATCTTTCTCTTAGAGACAAATTGATCAATTAAAACGCATACAAGAAAACAAAGAGGGTAATTTATTTTTCTCAAAAATTTACTTAAATTTCTTATTTGATCTCTCTTTTCTATATTTAGGCGAAGGTTGAAATTGTTGTTGTTCTTCGTGTTTGTTGTTGTCGTAGTAACTATTTGATGATGATGATGATGATGATGCAGTAAAGAAATCTGTCTGTTTTAAACTCAAAATTGGATTCCATCTAATTCCCTTTCATGTGTGATTTTATTTTAACGCAATCAAGTATCATGTAACTGATCTAATGGAATTAGAGAATCGGCCAGATCAAACTAAAAATTTGCCGATGAATTAGGGTGAATTAGTTTAGAAGAATGGTGAGGGGAAAGACAGAGATGAAGAGGATAGAGAACGCGACGAGCAGACAAGTGACTTTCTCCAAGAGAAGAAATGGACTTTTGAAGAAGGCTTTCGAATTATCAGTCCTTTGTGATGCTGAAGTTGCCCTAGTTATCTTCTCTCCTAGAGGCAAACTCTATGAGTTCTCTAGCGCATCCAGGTCAGTTTTAATAACATATATGTAGATACATATTCCCTATATATCCATCCGATATATCATCACAAAAAGTGAATCCATGATTAGTTAGTCTACGTACCTTTAATTTTGTTTCTAGTTAGAGTTAATAGAGTCGACTAATATCAGTCGTCGGTTTATGCGTGATAGTGAGAAGAAAAACAATCAGATAGATGAGAAAAAGAAAGTCAGGATTGGAGTTTGAGACATTAGTAAAAACGTGGTTCGCACATGGGTAAAACATAAAGGAACTAGTTTCTAAATATATTCGTTTTGAGATAGTTTTGCACTTATATATGGACACAAATTTCCATTTAAAAAAAAACACATTTCTGAGAAAAGAAAAGCCAAAGAGATCCTAATTAAGCCCTATGTTTAACAATAACTTGGAGCATATATATTGTTCATACTCAGATTAGGCAAATAAGTCTATTTTTGATTGGTTCCTATATATTTACCAGATTTGGGAAAAAACAATATTTCCATGTTTAGAGGTGTGTCTTCTGTGCGTATCTAAACAATATGTAGAGAGAACTTACATACAATCATATGTGTATTTACTAATATACAAACTGTTAAACGCATATAAACTAATATATATATGTACGTTGTGCATAAATATACTATATAAAAGTATCCAAGCACATGTAGTGTCTGTGTAGATTTTTGAATCAATGTACTTTCACAGCTTTTTTTATGAGTAAGAATATGGGTCTAGATTTTGGAGAACTACATATGTTAATATTCCACACGATGTGAATATCGCATACCGTTTAGATGAAATTTACGTAATATATACAATTAGTTCATTGTTATCAAATAGTTTTGAATTGGAGATTTATAAAAATTAATAGGGTTTTTTTATGTTTACTACACGAAATAATGCGAATAAACCTATTTCTATATGTATTTTTTAGGTTTTTTTCTTTCGTAAACTTCATAAATTATTGATATTACATAAATTTCGATAACGTTTACACGTTAACTCGTTATTAAATCTTGTTTTAATTCAAAAATTTGGTGTTAACTTTAAATAAACGTAATTTAAAACTAGATTTTTGAATTAAAATAAGATTTAATAGCGATTTAACATATAAATATTAATGTAATTTGTGTAATTGGAATAATTTATGTATAGTTTATGAAAGAAAAAAACAGTTTATGTAACTAAAACAAGATCCAAAAACACGGATGAAAATATATTTATTCGTATAAGTTCGTGTAATTAACGAAAGTAAACCCAAATTAATATGTTATTAGAGTTTGTATATACCCAATCACATTCAACCTAAAATTGATATGATCCAAATTTGGCTATACATAAAATTAATCTAGTTGATCTAACGAAAAAACAATCGTTATGTGTTTATTTAGTGATATGTTCATACTTTATAAGACCAAAAAAATTTGGATCTTTAAAAAAGTTAAGAAAATTGATGAAAATAAAAAGGGGCAGTGTGCAAATGCAATCTATAAATTGGGCCTGATAATGAGAGTACTGCATGTGTCTAGATTCAGAATATGTTGATTCTTCTTTTTATGCTTCTTATATTTGTTATTGCTAAGTTATAAATTGCAGTTTCTGCTTGTTATGTGTTTATTATTTAATGATATGTTCGTACTTTATTAGACAAAAGACAAATGATGATGCAGTGTTTCTTATGCAAACCGAGATGAGTTTATCACAATTAACTAAGTGTCATTAATTAACCACATACGTATATTAATTGAAAAGTATTTAAGTTCATGAATTACTATTGGTTTGTAGTTATTATTTATATGTTATGATTATAATGTTTATATGTTGTGATTATAATGTTTGAGAAAAGTAGCTTATACTTTTGCTTTGATTGTATTTCAGTATAACAAAAACAGTAGAACGATATCAAAAACGAATACAAGATCTCGGTTCTAACCATAAGAGAGATGATAACTCACAGGTGAACAAACTTTTTATTTAATCAAAATCCTTTTTTTTTTTTGCTAAACACTCTTATATGTGCACATGATTTTGCGAAAAGCATACTTATACTTAATAGTAGTAGTTTTTTAGTGAATTATACATGAAAATAATAAATGAATTTTGTATAATTCATGTTCTTCCAAATTTTGTTTTGGTAAATATCCTCTTGTGTGTATGTTCACATTATCAAAACTTATTGACAGCAAGAGAAAGGCGAAACCTATAACTTGGCGAGAAAGATCGAACAGCTCAACATTTCTACACGGTTTGAACTCCAAATATTTACAATTATTTTTGTGAACGTAAAATTAGTAATTTTAAGTATCTATTTCCCACATATATATAAAAAATATAAGATTGGTGTTGGAAAAATAAAAAAACAATTGCAGAAAAATGCTGGGAGAAGGACTTGAAACATCTTCTATTGAGGAGTTACAACAATTGGAGAACCAATTGGACCGAAGCTTAACCAAAATAAGAGCCAAAAAGGTAACTTAATTACATATCACTAATCATTTTCCTTTGGTAGATGAAAGTATTTAATTATTACTCTTGTTATCATATTAATTATCGGTTTGCTCGATATTTAAGAACATGTTGTGATAGTTACGTCAATTAAGTTTATCAAAAAACCTGATTATGTAAAGTAGTCTAAGTGGATTACATGTAATCATCCTTAGAAGATGAACTTACACACACACTTACATACACATGAACTAAGCCATGCATTTATATGTGTATTTTATACATAATATAGGATGGTTTGATCAAGAGTCCATAGTATATATGTATGATCTTATATGTTACCTTTTGACTTTTATGAAAGATCTTATAAATGGTTGTTTAAATTATTAATTTAGCTACGTGTTTTTTTTGAAATTCAGTACCAATTGTTACGTGAAGAAATTGACAAATTAAAAGAAAAGGTAAAATTCACACCCCTCTAGCTTTTTCATATATGTATTGATAAGGAACTAAAACAATATCTTAGGAGAGGAACCTCATGGCAGAAAACAACATGCTGATGGAGAAGGTACAAATTATTATTAACACACTGATTCATGTATTTGGATTTGTTCTGTAATTATATAATTATTAATGATTTAAAAGTAGAGTTTTAATTTGAGGAAATGTGTTAATTATGAATAAGTATAATGAGTTGGGAGGAAGAGAAATAATACGAAGAGCATCATCATCAACAACAACAACAACAGAAGAAGTGGACATAGATGACAATGAAATGGAAGTGGTGACTGATTTGTTCATTGGACTTCCTGAGACTCGAAACCTCAAAAAGTTTCCTCCTCCAAACTAATTTATATTTATCTTTAAAAGATATTATCTCACAACTTTAATATTATGTCTTTCTTTACTCGATGAAAAAATGGGTGTTGATTAATGTAACTAGTTTTTTTTTTGTTGGTATCCTCTAACATATTTGAAAAGCCAAATAAAGTCTGAATGCCTTCCTTTATAATTCTTCTATTCTAATATATATAAAGTAACTATATACTAAATAATCATTCATGTATTGTAGGTAAAAACATCTGTCGTAAATTCATGTATTGTGAGAAAAATTGTTGTCATAGAGTTTTCTATCATTCTAGAGTTTATATTTTTGATATATACTTCATCATTTAATATAGTATAAAATAGAAATATCTTTAATGACTGTAATCGGTCAAAGTCAACCATGGAAGAAAATACTCCTCCAATAAGTTTCCTTTTACGCGTTTGCTGAGAAAATCCAGAAAAACACTGTCTTCGTCTTCTCCATGGCTGTTAGTTCGTTTCTTGATAACATTTTCGGAAGAAAAAAGAAGAAACCTACTGGTTTCATAGCTAGTGATTTCATAAGCAGTAAGTGTTTGTTTCTTCTCAATTTCTCTGCCTCACATCATAATTACCCCTAATCATATTTACTTTCACTTGTGTCTGCTAAATTCTGCAGTTTTGGAGTTCGACTTCGACACCATTAGAGCTTCAACTGATGAGTTCTCAGATTTGATCGGTCGTGGCGGGTTTAGTTCTGTTTACAAGGTTGTCTCTTTAATCTTTATATTTTGGAGATTTCAGTTATTTTTCTATAAATAATTTGAATTACAATATTATATACTAACTAAATTTGAATAAATTTTGGTTTTTGACTATATTGTTCGAACCGGTTTGAACTGATTTAAAGAGATTTATTTTATAGAGGAATCCTAAACTCCTTGTCCAAATGATATGAAATCTGAAAAAACCAAACTTAATTGATATGAATAACTCTTATCCCTAGTCCAAATCATAATTTAAGCTTTAAGATTAATTTTTAAATTAAAAATTCACAAACTTTGTTTTTTGTTAGAAAAATTCAAGAACTTTGACACTTGAAATTCGAATTTGATCTGTACTTTTAGTAGCTTGTCAGTTTTATGGGTTTTGTGTGGAATTATTATATAACATTTTTTCAAACAATTTCAGGGTAGGCTCCAAAATGGACAAGAAATAGCAGTCAAGAAATTGTCTAAAAGTTCCACTAGAACACCGAGAGAGTTTCTTACTACTGAAGTCAATCTTTTGTCAAAGCTTAGGCACAAGAATCTGATACATCTTCTTGGTTTCTGCTCTAAACGAGACCAACATTGCCTTGTTTATGAGTTCATTCCTAACTCATCAAGCATTCATCATTTTATACTCGGTTAGCGAAATTGATCATCCTTTCATCTCTTAATCCAATCATGGCTAGTTTCAAGCATCTGATGATCATAATACTTTTTATTGATTAAGATCCACATAGAGCTTCTCATTTGAGTTGGGAGATGTGTCAAAACATTGTCCAAGGCATAGCTCGAGGGCTACGTTACATTCATGAAGAATCCGGGTTATCGGTTGTGCATCGCGACATTAACCCTCGAAACATTCTCTTGGATTCACAGATGAATCCAAAAATCACAGGGTTTCGGTTGGCTAGGCAGATGAAAGATGGATAAAATGACTCCAAATCAACTGTACTTGTTGGTACCATGTGAGTGAAGTTTATATATTAACATAATTTAGAGAAAATGCTTTCAGGATACTTTAGAAACTGATGATACACGAAAACATTTTTGAGATAATCTACAGAGGGTATTTAGATCCAAACTACATACGAACCGGGCGTGTCTCTGTCAAATCTGATGTTTATGCCTTTGGAGTTACCATCTTGACGATCATTAGCAGAAGAAAAGATACTATAATCTCTGGAGAAGAATATGAACCTCTAATCGAATATGTGAGTTACGTCAAAGCAAAAGTGTATGATTGTTGTTAAGTGTTTTCCTTATTTCTTTAGGTGCTGTCTTGTTTTTTAGGTAAAGAGATGTTGGAACAGAGGAGAAGCCATCGATGTGATCCATGAATTGATGAGAGAAGAAGAAAGTGAAGATTCAATAAGCGTGATCTTGAGATATATTCACATTGCTTTGCTTTGTGTCGATGACAATCCAGAGATAAGGCCAAGTTTAGATCAAGTTCTTCATTGGTTTAGTTGTTTCTCTACTCCTTTGCCTGAACCAACTATTGGTATTCAATCTACTGAAGAGGCAGAAACAAATCGGTCTTTGTATGCAGGGCATATCGCATAATAGCTCTGCTTGAGTGTTCTGTTTATTGGATTGCTGAGAGTCTACGATGATGAAATTTACAGTCCTTGTTTGTGTTTCCTGTATCGGTCAGGGACTTGTTGACTATTTAATCACTGCATTCTTCTTGAATTGTCTGTTATTTGTTTTTCATTTGTTGTTGTTTGATATTTAAGGCTAATAATTTCATGTTGTTTTATTCTGTTTGTGTGAAAATCAAATAGAAACAGATAGATCTTTCTTCAAAATTTTGCTTTAAACTTGTTTTACTTGGTTAATGTAAATAAAATCAATCGTATTAGACAGTATTCTTTTCGTTTCTTATTTTGTATTTAATGTTTTAGATTTTTTCTGTTTTTTTTTAACAATAGATTTTTTTCTGTTTTATTTATTTGATTTTTCATCTTCTTATGAATAGGTTTGGTCAAAAACACAATGAAGCAGAGCCGGCCCTGAATTTAATAGGGTCGCAAACCAAAAAAAAATGGGCCGTTCTAATTTTTAAATTTTTTTGTTGTTATAAGGACTCGAACTCAAAGAAACAATTTACTTTTATTTACCATTTGTGCTAAGAACACTTTTGAAATAAAGGCTGATTTTTTTATATTAATAGTGAGGGCCGCAAACACGGGCTTGCTTTGCTTGGGCCCAGACCCGGCGCCTGGAAGCAGCAAACGGCGATCTTTAAATGCTGATTTTAATATTAAAAAAAGGTAATTTTAATAATCACGTTCTAAAATATCTTAACGGAAAGTGTATTAGTTAACTTAACCGTTACTTGACAAAGTAAAATAACCCATAACTAATTTTAGTTAAGATAATTATCCATAATATATTAATTAATAAATATTTTAATAAATAAATTTTATTTTGATATATTATTCTAAATAAATATATAAATTAGTTTAAATTACTAAAATATTTATAATATATATCATTATTATTAATTTGGTTAAAATTTTTATATTTTATTAAATTAATAAAAAATATTATTAAATTTATAAAAAAAAATATTTTTTATTTTTTTTATATACAAAATTTATTATTAAAATTATATAAATATTTAATTTATATTTTATTAATAAATAATATTATATATTTTACGTATATTTACGTTATTATAAATCTAGTTTACTATTATTCTAGGTAGATAGATCAAAATGTGGCCAAAACCGTATTTTACGGAATCGTTAGTAGAACCGAAATAGCTAAAAGTGGATTCAGAAAAGCAGCGAACCGAACCGAACGGAACCTACACGTCTGTTGTCTCTTTGTACCAAACGTTATCCAAAAACGAGGAAAAAGCTCATCAATGCAATGGTTGAGCCTTAATGTGACAACACATGCCAAGCTCATGCAGTGAAGAAGCTGGACGTGGCATTCTCAGTCTCGCCTGGTATTAGTGAGTTTTGGACTTGGCGAAATCTAGAAATAGAAGCAACCTTTCTTTTCACTCGCATCCAAGCGAAAGCAAATTCATTTTTCTGGGTTTCATTTGATTTTGTGGGTTACACGCAAGAATAACGTGGGATTTCAATAGAGTTCTCGTGAAAGGCTCTCTCTGTAATTAAGGATTTCTTTTGTCTTCAATCTTGTTTCTGCAGATTTCGGATATCGAAGAATTAGCAGAGATGTGTAGTTTGGCAGCAAATCTCTTACTTCCATCGAAGATGAAACCAGCTTGTCTAGAGAAACACTGCACTAGCTCTCTCTTTTTGAACACCAGTAGGAGATCCCAGATGAAGAACAGATCTAGTGTTCCTGTAAGGATCTTAAATCTTTTTCCTGGGAAAATCTTGTTGCTTCTTTTCTAATTTTCCACTGATAAAATTCCTTTATTTTTATATCTTCACTCTGGTTTCACAGTTCCTTTTTTTTTTTTTTAGTTCATGAATTTTGTAATTAGAATCGTTTCTCTGAAGCTATGTTCTGGAGAATTTTAGTAGCTGAATACAAATTCCATTGCTTTATTTTAATATGCTCTGTTTTGTAGGGTTTATCCCTTTTTCGTTTAAAGTGTAGATTGCACTTTTTGATTGTGAGTATGATGAACATCAATAAAGATTGTTCTGTGTTTTGAATGGACAAGGTTGCGAGATTATTTGGACCGGCGATTTTTGAAGCCTCCAAATTGAAAGTACTATTCTTAGGAGTTGATGAGAAGAAGCATCCAGCAAAGTTACCAAGAACTTACACTCTTACACATAGTGATATTACCGCTAAATTAACTTTAGCTATTTCTCAATCCATCAATAACTCTCAGGTAAATCATAAATTCCATTTAGAGTTAAGGGTTTAGCGTTTTAGGAGACTAAGGTGAGTTTTTGTTCGAACCGTGGTTTCTCCAGTTGCAAGGATGGGGAAATAGGTTGTTCCGGGACGAAGTAGTGGCCGAGTGGAAGAAAGTGAAAGGAAAAATGTCACTTCACGTTCATTGCCACATTAGCGGAGGCCATTTCCTCTTGGATCTCATTGCGAAGCTTCGGTATTACATATTTTGTAAGGAATTACCGGTGGTAAGTAGGCACGCTCGTTGTTCTTTTTGGTAATAGTTCAGTTATGGTCGTGTTGATTAGGGACATGGGTAAGTTTTGACTGATTTATATTGTTCTCGCCACTATGAACTTGGTCTGGCATCATCATGGCTTTAAGATAAATTTATAGTCTACATGATATGTAACAATGTGGTGTCTTAACAACTATATTTAAACTAATATATAGGTGCTGAAAGCTTTTGTTCATGGAGATGGGAACTTATTGAACAACTACCCTGAGCTACAAGAATCTCTTGTTTGGGTTTATTTCCATTCAAACATCCCCGAGTACAACAAGGTAGAATGTTGGGGCGCGCTTTGGGAGGCCACGCAGCACGAGCATGATTATCGAACCCAAAAAAAATGTGAAACTCTTCCGGAGCTACCATGCCCGGGCGACTGCAACTGTTGCTTTCCGTCTGTTAGCACGATCCCATGGTCTCATCGTCATTATCAACATAGTAGAGCTGACGACAGTGTTCTGGATGGCCAGTTGGAAATTTCTGTGCACAACTTTGAGAAATTGAAATGATGAATCTTTTGCATCTTTTTTTCTTCTGTTTGGTGGTTAGGAAAGTTAGAAGGAAGATAAAAAAAAGTGTGATTATTTGGTGTTAATAGGAAATGACAATGGTTTAACATGACTCTCAGTAGTATGAGTTTCGTCTGTATCATAGTTTGTCTGTATCATAGTTTATATAAGGTGAATAGTATTAGACTCGCGTGTTAGATGTGATTTGATTAAATGTATATCAATGGAAGATTCTTTTGTTTGTTTTTGTTCGGCAATGAACAAACAAATACAAATATTTTGCACAATTTTTTTTCATTTTCTTTTATAATCGTTTTTCTCTCGGCCTCTAAAATTCTGAGAGACAGAGAGAGAGAGAGAGAGAGATGTGAAGTTTGATGTCGAATCTTTTGCTCCAAGCAAAGCTGAAACCGTAACTAATAACACATGAAAACAAAGTTGTTGACCAACAGGGTAAAATGAACTTAGGTTAACCAAACAACACGAGAACCTCTTGCTTGGTTTTCTTTCTTCATAATATTATGTTCAAGCAAACAAAAAAAAATGAACTTAGGTTGAGCAACAGGGTAAATATGCAAAACCAATAACCAATGATAGTTGAAGATCAAAAAGGAGACAATAACGTGCGTTGAGTGTCCTAAACCCATAAAGATCTTAGAACTTTTAAGGAGACAAGAGGAATATTCATTCTAGGCTCTCTTTGATGTAGTAATCAGAAGTTTCAGAAAATATTGTACATACAGAAAAAAATGCAATCTGTAACTCGGGGAAGCAAATCTAAAGAAACCTATATCACAAAAAATTTTAAAATTTTATCGGTTTCCACTAATTAGAAAGACTACAAAATCTCTAGGATGTTTGGTTAGGACAACCAACTAACTCGGCTGTTTTGGCTTCTGCGTCGCCAGATATCAAATTAAAAAGGATTATCTTCAAGATTTTACCGAATTGTTGTTCTACCAAAAGACAGCGCGCCGATTTCATTCTCCCTGCTCTGAGCATAGGAACAGCGAATGTGTGAATGTGTTGGGCATTGTTCATATCAAGATTTTAGGATTGAAAATCGGAATTATTAAGAGTTGGGTTTCTTACCTGAGATTTCGGGGAAGGAAAAACATTCCAGAATCTTAAGGTTTCATCTCCTGCTCCTGTCACGATCGTCTGCAACAAATAAGATCATCCAAGATAATGTGTTTATGTAAGTGTGAATAAATTTCAAGCAAAAAATATATGATTATGAGTATGGAAATATCCACTGAGCAAAGATACAAGAGGACTAACCTGTCCATCGGGTGAGACTGCAAGGTACAGAACGCGGAACGTGTGACCCGTGAGCGTTGCCAACTGCAAGAGAAAAAAACAGTTTCAATCAATTAAATCACATAATTCAGCAAGAAAGAGAAGAAAACTGAAGTAAAGAACACAGAATTCTTACTTTAGACATGGTTGGATATTTCCAGACGATGATTTGGTTTTGGGAATATCCGTGCGTGCTCACAAGCTCATTCACGTTCTTAGACCAAACCAGATTACACACCTGCATGAAAAAGACTGATTATACACTCCATAAAAAGCCAATGTGAAATGTCGGTTTTTATTCAAAGCCCGCATTTGCTGGCTTACCTGGCTATTGGTATCTATGGAACTTAAATGAGTGTTAGTTGTTGTGTTCCAGAAACGGATACATCTATCGGCAGTACCACCACCGGAAGCAAGAAGTCCGTGAAGATGTGGAGACCACGCAATGGCTTTAACCGCTGCTGTATGTTCACAGTATTTCAAAACTGGCTGTGTTGAGCGTTGGTTCCATACAAAAAGCTGCAAGATCTTCAAATCATTACCCCTGTTCGAAAATCATGTTTTATTAGACACCAAATGAAGTATATATTTTACCCTATTGTCGTTTCCACCTGATGCTAACTCGCGATTATCATAAGACCATTTGAGTCCACAGACTTCGGATTTGTGACCTCTTAGCTTATTGACATAATCTTCTTGAGACCGTATGTCTCTCTGAAGTATACTCTTGTCTCTGCTCCCAGATGACAGAATCGATGAGCTCCATGCCAAGGCTCCAACTCTTTGACGATGACCTTCCATTGTTCTTATTCTCTGGCAGCGCAAAGCATCCCAGATCTAGTGAAAAAAAAAGTAAAGGTATGTTCTCCATAAGATGATCATAACTCCTTCCTCAAATCACAAATACTAAGAGAATTACAGAAATGTTATTCACAACTAGTGCGGCCCAATATGATTCACTGAGCCAAGAAAACAAAGATTTGTAATGCAAATGGACAATTGTGCCAAATTGATCAAGAATCTATTAAAACGATATGAGATGCATCCCACAAGCTAGTCAATGCCTTAGACAATAACATTTGCAAAAGCAACATCCTCAAAGTCGACTCGTGTTGTATAATTCTGCCTAGTTTCCGATGAAGATTCCTTCCACGTTTGAGAATTTAAAAGGTAATGTATATAGAAGCATGTATATCCTCAAAATATCCAAATTGGGTTTTGTCCAACTTACCTCTACTGTCCCGCTACTAGTTCCAACCGCCAAATGTGTTCCACGTAGTGCCCAACCCACTGAGCAAACACTGTCGTCTACCCCAAGATCACATAACTTAGTTACCTGCAAATAGCAGAAAGACATTCCCGTCAAAAGACACTCTTTGAAGCCAAGAGTGAGCCAGAAGGTAACAAATCAGTAACAAAACATAAAAAAGGAGAAAAGACTCACCTTGCTAGTACAAGCATTCCACATATACACGCAGTTTCCCAATCCCACTGCAAGAACATTTTGTGCCGACCAATCCACAAGATTCAAGTAAAAATCGTCTTGCAGAGCAGGCGCATCCAATACCTAATAACAACAAATATAAAAGCTTCTATTCTCATCAACAGGAAAAATTTTACATTTTTGCATTCTTCAAAAACAGTTCACTACACACACTAGCAAAGACTTCACAAAGATCTCACAAGTTTCATACGTAAATGCACGCAAAGGAATGAAACACTATCAAGAATCGCAAGTCTTAAAACTTAAATCTATCAATAATCCACGAATTCCATAGAAGAAAACACAATCCACATTATTCAATATACAAGCCCTAAGCCCAGAAGTTAAACCCTAAACACCGTAAGAAACACCCAAAAGATCGAAAGATTAAGAAACTCTCACCTTATAAGGCGACCTAAGAATCTTCCTTGGCGACTTAACCGGGCTACGGCTAACACTAGGAGGCTCATCAGAACCATACGGGAATGAGGTCACCGACCGCTGCGTTTCCGTCTTAAACCGGAAAATATTGCGCGACGGAGAGAACCCCGTAATGACATCTCTTTTCTCCGGGGTTTCCGGTCCGAAGAGCGCGGTTCGCAACATACCCGCGTACGAACCCGCTCCCTCTTCCTTCCCGTCCTTTTTCGGCGAGGATTCGAGACCGAAAAGCGCGAAATTAGACCCAGTTCTACTGGGGATAAACCTATCCGAGTATATAGGCTTAGAAGGAGAGTGATAGTGGTTGGAATCGATCAAACGGTTGATTCGCGTCTCAAGTGAAACCGTCGGTCTATTCATCGACGGTGGGAGATTCAGCTGAGAAGCCGTCTTCTTCGTTTGACTGCTCTCAGGAGGATCTTCTTCCATGGTTGATTTGATTCTCTTGCTTTTTCTGTCCTCCAGGTTTGAGATTTGGTTGAAAAATGAAAGCTTTTTTTTTTTGTTTCTTCACCTTCGTTTTTTTTCTTTCCCGGGAAAATCTTTGGGGGAAACAGAAAACGTGATGTGAAAAGGTGCGAAATCAAAGGAAAGATCGGGTGTGGTAGGGTTTATTGTAGATAGACCTTTCCTTTGTATTCATGGACCATTGACTTGGGCTGGAAACGCGGCCCAATACCAATGCCGCAGCGTTTTCTGTTTTTTGGGTTAATTAATCACGTTCTTAAGTAACTTGAAGCATCATGTATGCATATATATAGTTTTGTCAACAAGAGAACAATGTAAGTTAACTTAGACCATGTATGAGTCGTGGGTAGAGTTGATCAGACTGTTAGGGTTATTTTTTTTAACGTGGGTATTCCAAACAAATTCGAATAATTTTATGAATATACAAGTTTGTGGAGCACTTATATATTAAAACTACTAGACCAAAAAACTCTTGACTTTTTTCAATATGAAACAAAAAAGAGTAAATGAGAAAATTCGTTCGTTATTCGGTAATCTTCTAATAGATTCATTATTTTCCCTATTTTGAGATAACAAAATATTCTTATTAACTTGTTTAACAATTCTATGTTGTCATACATTCGTTATCTTTTGTAATGTTATTTGCAAAAACACATAAAAATTATTTTCAAAAGAAAATAACTAACAGAATTTTCCACCCAGCAACCGTCACCTTCATGATCTCTAATCATGAGTGCGTAATGCAAACAAACATAGGATGCAACTTGCTCTTTAAACATGATGTTACCATTACTTGTGAAGCAAGCACGCAGAAGAGGTATGTTTTTATTCTAGGGTTACCATTTTTCTTGATGCCCAAGAAATCAAACAAAATAGGATTTTTCAAAAAAATATCACACCTCTGAAATTAAGAAAAATATTACATAATAGATAAAGAGATTTATACAAAAATGATTATTAAAATATTGAATTTTTACGTTTGATCATTTACATATCAAATTTTTGAATGATCTATTTAAATAATGATATGTATTTGATTGTCGATTTTGCTATGGAATTAGTCGACATTAACATGAAAAATATCATCGTTAAATATGTTATTTATTTTTATTTTACTTTAAAAAAATAGTAGAGTTTAAGTAGTAGACTAATGCTTTAGAGCTTTCTTGATTTGTTTAAATGCTTACCAACTACACTAGACGATTTGATTGTGTTCAGTGTGAATATCTCTGTTATGTTTATTTCTGCACTGCCATTTGTGTCAACCCACGTTTTATTCTTGTTAGTGATGATCGTTATACTCTCTTTGATCAGAGTGGATTTTCTTGCTTCTTTTATATTCTTTATGCAGAATTCTGGTCGAGTAATGTTTATATTCAGCGTGAACATGAGCGGATTCTTTCAAGGATATGCGCAGCAGATCTTACCGCCTGTTAGTTGGTAATAACTATCCTTGGGAGTTGGGGACGTAGTTTTTTAAAGTAAGATGGTTGCGATTAAGTGAATTACCTTTTTCAGAAAACACTTCATCTCAAGAATCCTTTGAATGATTAGTCGAGATTGCCATGTAAACCTAATGTATCTTATATTTGCTTACATCTATTAAACTTATGCATTGGGTATCCCAAAACCAGATAATGGCTCATAAAGGCTAGGAAAGCCTTAGGTTTATGATAACGAGTAACTTGAAGTCTTTGTTATGTGTGCATTCTCTAGGAATTGCCAGAAGATATTGGTTAAGCACTTTGTGAGCTCCTTGATGCAAATAGCTGCGACGATGGGTTGCTAAATAGGTATCTATGTGGACTTTTCGTTATACAGTTTCAAACTTGGCAAAAACGTAAGCTTTTACAACATAAGAACATCTAATCTCAATCTTATATCTACCTGGTTGACTTGATACGGTTATCAAATGATTCAAATCTGTGAGTGAGAGATTTGTAAGATATTTGGGGTTTCAGTGCCTGGGCACGAGACCCTCTCTCTGAGCCATTTCGTAGAGACCAATGCTCATAAGAACTTTAGCGTCAGCTGTTCTGCGCCAGAGCTCTCTGTATGGGACGACTCGGACTCTGATGAACTCACCGTGTTCACGAAGTCCTGTCTCTTTGCCTTGTAACTGTCTGATTGTCTCTTGTTCCACTTGTCCTTTGTACAGAAACACACTCATCTCTTCATCACAGCCTCCCTGAACCACAGAGAAATAATCGATCAGATTCCAAGTTGAGTTTCCGTGCAGCTAATTACTGGGACTAAGATTATTAGTGGTTTACCGGAGAAGGGAAGATCCGGTGGTCTGTAGATGGGTCAAGGAAAGACGTGAGATCAACCATGTCTTCTTTTTTCAGTTTTATACCAATCTCCTCTTCGACCTGATATATCCAATGAAGCATAAGTCATGAAACTTGCGCATAACACGAGTACACAAGATCAGAAGACTTTCAATAAGCTATTCAATGACTTCACTACAATTTCAGGTTCCTCCTCGGGTAAAATGCAAGCTATTTTCATTTGCGGTAGCAATTATTCAACTCTGTTATATTAGAAGACAGTAAGGTCTGTTTGGCATCTTAATAGAGAGGTACCTCACGAACTGCAGTTCCAACAAAATCACCTTCATCATCATCCAACATCCCCGCAGGTAATTCCAGAACAAACTTCCCAGTAGGAACCCGAACCTTTCAAAACCTTTAAAACATGATCTTTCTATCTTCCACATTCAACTCGCAATCATTCACAAAACAACATTATTTTCTGTTTTAATTGAAGATCAAAACAAAAACTCAATGAACAAAAAGATGATACCTGCTCAGTGAGAACTGCATAGGTTTCACCATCAGCCTCCAAGAGAATGAGCACTGCTACAGCTGGCCCTCTTGCAAATACAATACCTGGAATCTAATGGTCTCTTAGCTTATAAATGGCCAAAAATAGTTAGATATATAAGAGTACTTAAGCAAGGGTATATTGGTTTAAACAGTTACCAAGAATATGATAAGATACCTTGTGCCCCGTTTCCTTATCGAAAATATCCGCTTTGAATTTGAGAAAGCCAATTCGATTCCCGAACATATCAACTCCCTAATTCAGATATGAGTTGTTTTATTCCTCAGGCTATTTGTTAACGCTCAAACTAATCAATCATGAAACCTCTACAATTCTATATGCTTGATCAATATATGTATAGATACATTACATATAAAGGTGTTTGAATACAATCATCAAGAAATTTCACAGAAATCAAATGGTATTAAAAGATTTATCAACCTGAATGAGAACTTCCTTTAACGTCATTGACCCATCAGCCAATATTCCAGTCTCTGATTCCAAGTTTTTTAGCCAGTTCCTGAACAGAGATGAATCTATAGCTTTCCTACAACACACAAAAGAAATCTATCTTTTTTGTTGAAAGTTAACAAATTTCGAGAAAATAAACACCAGAAATGTCAAGAACTCGCCTGAAATCAGAGGAAGAGACGCCCGCCGCCGCAGAGACACGGAGAGGCTCGGTCGGTTGGCTTTGGAGCGTGATGGAATGAGTGAGAGAAGATGAAGACGAAGAAGACATTTTGCAGGAGAGAATAAGCTTCGTGCGATGAAGAAGAGGGAGAGCGCGTGAAGGGAACGCGAGAAACAATGCGGGAAGAGTAAAGGCAGACATCGATGAAACGAAAGGAAAGGGCTAAGCAGTTTCTCCCTCGTTGGAGAAGATGGGAAAGTAAACACGTGTCGCTGACACGTGTAATCGTCACGCTACGAAACCGTAAAATTACTAGTAGAGCTTTATGGGCTTTATTTGGGCCTCCCCACGACAAATTCTGTTATTGGGCAGATCTCGAAATCTTTATCTATGGGACTCAAAATTATTTAAATAATACTTCCCAAGTTTTTCAAATTAAATGTAAATTTTTTAAATTATAATTTTAGATGGTTCAATACAGAATTCTAGATTTTCAGTACAGAATTTTAGATAATTTTTTAGTTTTCCTATTATTAATAAAAAATACAATTACATATAGTATATTAATTAGTGGTATAATATAAATTTTAACATGTGTGAATATCCTTAAATGATACTTAAAGAGCGAGTACAAACTAATATAAAATAACTATTCTTTCCATTTTGGTTTTAAAATTTAATAAATTTTTCTCTTTTATTGCTATTTTTTAGTTTATTAATAAGTGAGACGACATTTTTAATAGGGGGGAAAAGACAAACTTAAATTGTTTTCTTAATTTCCAATCATACAGTAGAACTTAGCATGTTAAATTAATTTTAACCGAACTTATATGTTTTCATAAACGATATATATATATATGTATTTTTTATTTATATTATCCGATCTTTCGAATTTTCTATTCTTTGAAAGCCACTACATCCAATCATTTTTTTTTAAAATTGATTTTAAATCCAGTTTGGTTAGTATTGGATAAAATATAATTGAGATATTTCTACTTCAATATGGGTTTATTATCAAATGTAATGGTTAACATGTTTTTATGATTAAAGTATCTGAATCACAGAGTCACTAAACAACAAAGGTTTCGTGGTGTAGTTGGTTATCACGTCAGTCTAACACACTGAAGGTCTCCGGTTCGAACCCGGGCGAAGCCAATTTTATTATTTTCGCTTTTATATATATTAAAGAAATGTGTATATCACAATGCCAAACCAAAGCCCAGACATATTTTCGTTCTTTATAAAGTTCTTAATGTACCAAAAAAGGAGCTGATTCCAATGAACCTCAAAAATAGTATCCTTCTTTTCTATGTTACTTGAAGTAATTTACTTGTTAGTTTTAGCTTCACACACCAATAATCATAGTTTACGGAATTTCATACAATAATTTGCAGGTATGAACAATGAAGACAGTAAAGCAAGCTTCTAGAGTAGAGTCTTCATGACATGGGTTTACGAATTTTTTTTACCAATTTCCGACCTTTATAAACTAAAACATTGACTTTGCCACTGTTGGAATCGTAGCAAATGAAATGCAAAACACGGTTTTAAGACAATTTGCAGCTATCTGGATCCGTCGTAAAATGAAGTATTTGCTATGTAGTCGCATAACGTATAAACCATAGTCCATAGTGATATGACATATGCTTCATGGTTGCTATTGAATCGTAAAATATTGCGATGGCAAAATGGCTGTTTCATGCAGTTATTGATATTTAGGAAATACAAACAAATATTAGTAGAGACAAAGAATGAGAAGATTTGTGAGTCAGTGGCATTATATTTGTCTTTCAAACGAATCAAGAAAATCAGAAAACAAATATTAGCAATTAAACTTTCTGTCTAGTTTTCTTTTTCTTTTACGTTTCGTTGCCCAGCTGAAAGAAGAAAAAAGAAAAGAAAAACAGAAGTGAAGAACGCAGAGACGAAAAACCACAGAGTTCTCTCACATCTTGAACTGAACCTGTACTTTGGGAAGAAAACTGCACAAAAGCTGCCGAAGTTGTTGTCTCCACTACTGCAACAACAAAGCTTCCTCTTCCTTCTTCATAACTTGGAGCTTTCTTTTAGCATACTTTGTGATGAGAACAGTTGTCACAACGGTTGCTACAAAACCAAGAATGTTGAGAACAATCTGAAGAATCGACAAGCCCTTTTGTTCCACAGTGGATGCATCTGCCAATGTCCTTATAAGAATCCCTCTGCAAACACCAAAACAAACAAACAAAAACGACTATCAGAATAATAAATCAATCATTTCTTTTTAGCAAAATTGCAAGACATTTCCACACTTACGTATAAATTGCGACAAAGATCTCTGGGACCATGCCTAAGAGGGAACCGACAACGTAAGGACTGTAGTCTATACAAGTTGCAACAGCGCAGTAGTTATAAATAACATAAGGAAACGGAGAAATTCGGATTAAGGTTACTGCTCGAAACTGGTGAAACCAACTGCCTCCACCAGCAGCCCTTAACATTGCAGCTTGATCCGGATATCTTTCTAACCAACCCTGCGACATGATCAATTTTCAGCAATACAGTTTGTTGCTCGGGATTTATAAGGTTTCAAGCGAGAAACATACTTGAATTTTGTGGCTGAAGAGATGGCTGATGAAGTAAGGAAGTGAGAAACCTACAGCTACGGCTGAAATAATAAGAAGAAATCCATAGCCATAACCAAATGTAATCCCAGCCACCCACATTGACGGCGTAGAAGGAAGAAGTATCATAGGGAATAATGCCACGGATGCAAATACAAGAAGACCACACACAGGGTGTGTAAATGTCCTCATTTCCCATTGTATGAGAGGGATAAGCTCCTGCAACAAAGGTAAATAATGCCGTTATATTAGTAACAGAGCCAAAAAAATATGTTGCACAATGAATCTGTCGACAGAATCTGGCAATATAGGTATCGACATCTCGGCCACAGAACATTATCTACTCAATTCTGCTTAACTTTCATTCTGTAAGCAATTTGGCTAATCCATTCCTGTAACTTAAAGGAACCTATTTTCTACACTGATAGAACAATTTAATCATACAGACATGGGACCAGTACATATGATGTTATTCAAGAGTGAAGAACAATTGTTGAAACCCTAACCAAACCCAACTGATAAAGAAGTAACTTTTAAAAAAACGTAAAGCAAGAATCACCAATCCAACATCGAATTTCTTGGACTGAGACATGCATTGATTTATATTCAAAAGGAGGAAAATCAAAACCTTATCCATGATCAAAGGACCGACCCATTTATAACCAATGAGAGCCAAAGCAGCTAGAAATACGAAGAGAAGAGCAAGCTTGATCCAGAACCAAAGCGATCTTTTCCGTACACAAGAAGATGTAGATGAACACGGCGATGAATCTTCTTCCTCTTCCTGCTCTGCTTCTTGCCGCTGTTCTTCGAATTCCTCACTAAGTTTAGCACAATGCCCTAATCTCTCAACTCCATCTTCTTCAACTCTCACCCGCAGTTCAGGAACAGCATCGCCGTCCTCGCGATAATTCATCGATTGTGTAACCCAGAAACAAATAAGGGAACAAAAAGAAACCCTAGAGATTAATAATCGAGTGGATTCTCCGACCGTTTTCCGAGAAGCCGAGAGGACAACCCAGTGAAGAAAAAATCGAATTACTCAACGAATCGAAAGAGACCTGAGCATGAAGGAAAAATTGAAAACAAACAGAGAAGATTTTCTTTTCCTTTTTTTTTAGTGTGATTTTAGAAAGAGAAACAGATTAGAGTTTTCTCTATTGGGTTGTATACATCATCGCTTCTTTCCTTTTTTTTCCCTTTTTCAATCGTCTCATATATTTATTATAAATTATGAAAATAATAATAAAATGTTTACGACGAACAATTATATCCGTTTCCAAAATCAACGACGAGTATAATTCTTACATATTTATGATGAAACAAACAATTTTATTCGTACCATACTAGAAGTTTTTGATGGATTTATACATAAATCACATCATTAGTAAAATCAATAAAATTTTGGATAAAATTTACTAAAAATAATATTTAGTAAACTATAAAAGTGTAATGGGTAATTTAATGTATTAAGAAAAACTAGAATGAAAAATGAAGAAATCTATTAATGATCACTTGTTTATTGTCCGATAGTTTACAAAAGGAAGCCACACAACTGCACAAGGATGACTGACCTTGCACCGAATACACGTAACGCAAATTGAGATTATAATTGTCCCTTTTCTAGTTTTCCGCGAGATTCGTCGCTTCATGCTTTGAGACCACACATACGCATAATCCACTAGTCGACATTCTGTATTCCGTGTGGACCCGCATTTGCGTTACAAAAATTTGAAGTAAACTATTTGATCAGTTTCTAACCAATTATTTAACTCCCTTTTAACAAAATAATCCTTTTTAAATTTAACTGAACGTGGAAGTCGTCCTCATCGTCAAGGGTCTAAAGACCTTCATATCAAATTTTGGAGTTTTATTTGTACAAAATGTATATTTTATAGATTGCAGACGTAAAATATATCAGAGTTCTAAACTGTGGTTAGATTCATTCATTGTAGTTTCTGAAGTATATTGTAGAGATAAGAACCCTTCGTTATATATATGGTATAGACAGAATGATTGTGGTATCACAAAAAAGAATTATCATAATTCATAACTGCAAGTTATACATATAACAAATTTTGAGTAATTAATAATCATTAATCATAAAATAAATGGATTGTTAATAACAATGTTGCAAAACTATATCACTGAACAAAATGGTCGGAGAGTTTTCTAATATAAAACTTTGCTCAGATGAATAACATTATTAATGCCGATAAAACATAGAACTATTTTTTATTTTATAAAAATAGTGCAAATAAAATACATTTATTATATATATTAACATTAAATAAATGAACGTGTATCAATGCAAATTTCCTCACAATAAAATCTTCTCCTCCTTTGTTCTTTGGTATCGTCCTCTCTTACCTCTCACATCATCCATGACATTATCAAGACCGTAGAAACAGCTTGGTTCGGTCTTCAAACTCAATCGAACCAGATTTGTCTTCTTCAACAACAAACAGTCATCATCAACATAACACATACACTAAACTCATCCCACATCAACTCACAAGTTTCTACCTTCTTCCTCATTTCATTATTCATCGCATATAATTTGAACGAAACAGAAATTGTTCCTCTCTCCATGGAGTTTTCATCATTTGTCCTCATCAACTACCTTTTATGTTTTTAGGCTATCTCTTAGTCCTTTTCTTTATTACGAAAGGATTAAAATGCTTTAATTAGTTTACTACATTTGATGCTATTTACTGAAAGATTCATGTGTTTAGTTTACCAATGAAAATGGAAATTCAAATTTCTTCTTCATCTTTATTACAGTTTCTATTTTAACACTCAATAATAGCTATAACCAGAAGTTGTAAGGCATAATCTTTTTGGCACTATCTACTTGGGTTTTTATGCTTTAGCTTTTTTGTTCAGAAAGGTAGGATTCTTTTCAGGGAAAAGAAACAGCAAGACGTTTGGTTCTGCAAAATCAAAAGACTCAAAACACAACATGATTTCTTGATCGTTAGGGAGAGGGTAGGGGTCCGTAGGGATGTGTAAGCTTTTCAGGTTTCATGATTGTTCATTTGTTCCTACTTGAAAGTTAACATAATTGAAACAAAAAAAAATAAAATAAAAAGGGTTTTTAATCACAATGGTTATGAATCATATGGTGGAAGATGATCTAAGCATTATCTATAAAAATTATTCGTAGTTTTGCTCAAAAGAAGAATGTCATGTCTGACTAGATTCTAAATTATTTATTATGATAATATAATAGTTAGTTTGTATATTATAATTTTGTTATGATTGACTCGATCGCGAGCCGCCGTGCTTACAATGATACAAAGTGAGGCATCTGACTTTCCAAATTAGAAAAATCATTTTAGTCAGAAAAATGATTAGAGAATATTTTTATTTGAATTTCTATTTAAATTTGAAATAGATCCTTGTACATATTAAGCAAAATTTTAATCAATTTTACTAAATAAATTATTCAAAGATTAACAACTTTTTTTTGAAGAAAACGGAAACCAACTCATGGTTCCAATTTTTATTCGTATACTTCTATTTTTACATAGAAATTATGAAATTTTCTTTGTTAAATAAATAGTTCAAATAAAATCTTAACGTTTTATGTTATGTTTTAATGATTTTTGCTTTCAATAATTATATCATTTTTAAACTAAATTTTAACTATATCCTCCTCTAAAAATTGTCACGACACTGATTGCCTCATTTGTTTTGGCAGAACGCAGTGTGATTATTGCATCATTACCTTTTCTTTCTATCTTTTACAACTAATATTGATTTAAACTGAAAAAGAATATATTCATTTTGTGATGAAACATATCTTCAGGATCAGAATAAATATAATTTAGTGATTTGTGATAGTATTATTGTTGTGTTACCATCCACATTTAAATTGGTGAAACAATCAAAGACATATTTGCAACGATAGTTTCACCTTAATTATTGCTTAAAACAAAACCAAAATCAATCAATATAGTTATTTATGAGAAACTAAAGTTAGAACACATATAAACATTTCGACTGAAAAATGGAAAATCCTGACCAATTTTCTTAGATCAAAAAAAAGGAAAACAATGGACTGGGGAGAAAAAAAACAGTGGGCGTAAAAGAAAAGGAAACAAAGAACAGTGGACTGCGAGAAAAATGGAAAATGACTAGACATATCATATTAACCTCGACTATTCCAATAATTACGTTTAACCCTGTCCACAGTGAGCCGTTCGATCAAAAAACAGTAACGACACATTAACGTCGGTCGTACGAATCTAACGGCTAAAAACGATTAAAATGGACGCCAATAGTGACGTAAAAATGAAACTCAAGACCGACATAAGAAAAAGGAAACCGTGTCTCGTAACACTAACTATATAAACAGACATATTTTTCTTGTGATCAACCATCGTAAATTGTTGCGTGTTTGGTTCTCTCTCTATCTCTCTCTCACCTTAATCAAGGGGTTTGTTCTGATCAATTTGAACAGAATACTAACAAATCCCTAGAATCTGACTGAAGAAACCAATCCTTCTTCTTCCTTTTCACGAAGATCAGAAAACTCGTTTTTGTGAATTTTCATTTGATAAGAGAAACTTTTTGGAGTTGGAGGAAAATTTCTCATTTGATCGGATCGTTTCAGGTAAATTCTCTTTTCGGATTCTCTTTCTCTTGTTTGATTTGATTTGTTTGTTTTTTTCTACGGATCTGTACATTGTTTTAGGGGAAATTGACTATGTTTTATGCATACAAAAGTTTTGGTGTATCGATTGAATTTTTCCATGTTTCGAAACTGGAGTTTTGATAGATCTTTGTCGAAGATAGGTTAAAATCAAATTGACTCAAATCGATATTATCGAAGCTGGGTTAAATTGAATGCAAGGCAAATTGATCTTGTCGAAGCTGACCTGACTCGAATTGATTTTTTATCTTCGGTGTTGTTGTAATTATCTTCGACAACCTTAAAAATGATTCTTCGCTTGTCAGAGGATTAATGTTTTTTTTGCTTCTTTGTTTATAATGAAGGTGAAATAGATTGAGACGAAGAAGAAAGGAAGGAATCTTTTACAAAAGGACAAACAACAAACAATGGGCTCTGAGCAAAACAACAGCACAAGTTTCCCACCATCAGAGCCAAAGCTCTGTGATAACGGATGTGGATTCTTCGGTTCACCATCAAACATGAATCTCTGTTCGAAATGTTATAGAAGTCTTCGTGCCGAGGAAGATCAAACCGCAATAGCAAAAGCTGCAGTCAAGAAATCTTTAAAGCTTCCATCTTGTAGTCTCGTCTCACCAAAACAAAAACAGCCTCTGGAACCTAAACCAGCCTCTATGGAAACCGTTGTTATTACCGCTGAGTCGTCTTCTGTTCCTGTAGCCAAGGAACAGGACGAGGCAGAGCCATCGAAACCTACACGATCCAACAGGTGTTTCACCTGCAACAAGAAGGTTGGGGTTATGGGATTTAAGTGCAAATGCGGTAGCACGTTTTGTGGGAGTCATAGGTACCCGGAGAAGCACGAATGTAGCTTTGATTTCAAAGAAGTTGGTCGAGATGCAATCGCAAAGGCGAATCCATTGGTCAAGGCTGATAAAGTCCAGAGGATTTGAAAAAAAAAACTGTTCTTTTTCTTTCTAAAATGTTTTGGGGTTTCTGTCTTCACTGCATTTAATCCGTTTCTTCCGATAATGCCGATGTGATCATTTTCGATGTTGGGTTTCCAAGAATTAAATGAAAAATGTCACTCTTAGTTTCTTCGTGAATCTTATAGTATAATTTTTTCAAAATCGGTGTCTCTTTGCTCATGTATCTGTCAAACTAGTGGCCTTCAGATTGAATATGTTTGCTTCTTGGTTATGTTTTGATTCACCTAAAAAGAGATTAAGCAATGATGAGTCAAGAGAATAGTGCTTAGGACCATTATTTTCGAATTACATAGATATTTATAATGGTTGTATTGGAGAAGGAAGCTTTTACGATAATTAATGGAAAATGGACAACTTATTGCCATTGTTATCGAAATGGATTCTCAGATTAGTTTCATTGTCATTGACAATTTGGCATATACTACACACGCGGAAACAGAAAAATAATATGAGCCTTACGGGCCTAACCCGGGCCGATATATTGGTGGCTAAGCTCTGAAATTGGGCCGAAAACATATTAATGTTATTTACACATTGCATTTTTCTACAAAAGAGTCGTCTCAACTGAATCTAAACTTGAATTCTCAGAACGGAAAAGCAAAGTGAAACTTTTTAAATTGCTTAGTATAATTCTTCATGCTGAACAAATTGATCTATGGAATAAATGAAAATCTATATTCTCATTTAATATACCTATATATATATATATTAAAATTTTATGTACTAGTTATTTTTTTAGATTTCATAAGATTTTTGTTTATTGTCCGATAAAAAAGAACTAAACCAAATATTTTTAAGACACCTAAGAATTAAATCGGATGCATGTCATAAAGATACCTTAAAATGATTTACTAAAAAAATTGAAATCGTGAAGCCTACGTTGCATTGGGAGAACGCACTTGTGAACTTATTCCTGATCAAGTCAATGACTTTCTTATCCACACTAATCAGCAACTACTTACTGTCGAATTGAACAGAAAATTACAGACAGATATTTCTCTTAATTAGTGTGCATGTTTTTCGTATTTATGTTTGAGATACCCTTTGTTATAGTCACTTATAGAATACAAATCCACAAGCACTTACTACAGAATATAATTTACATTTACTCTTATATATCGTATTTTGAGATCCCATATTTTTTTAATCTTCGTTATATTCTAATGTTTATGCAACTCTTGAAGTCTATGAATGATGGATGTAAACTTGGCGACTGTAATACCTCACCTTTTTATGTATTATTTACCTGATAAAATAACTATACAACTATTTACATCGTATGGCACGCAAAACAATATAATTAGAAAATTGTTTAGTCAAAATCATGTTTGTATACTATATGTACTTCTTCGTGCTGCATTACTTTGAACCAATTAACATGTGTATAATACTGATATTGAAGTAATGTCATTGAGGTAATGCTCATCTTTAAAACAAAAACTTGGAGAATGTAGTAAACACTAGATAATTGTTTTGCATTTTCGATATAAATTCTAGATGGAAATTCTGATTTAATTTTTGGGAAAATAATTCTTGTAATCAACGAAAACAAAGCAAGCATAAGAATCAGTTTCATCAAAGAAATTAACCTCAACAAAGCAACATAGTCAAACATATATAAAAAGAACTACGAACTAGAAACGAGACAAAAGAAAGGAAATAAGAAAAGAAAAGAAAACCTGAAACATCTACTGAATTGTTGATCCACAAGTACATCTGAAAAGCTTCTTCATTATAGCCGTCTTCATCTTCTCACCATACTTCGTGTAACACTCCTTTTAATCATTCCATGTTAGCTTGCTTTATATATATGTAAAATCTATTAGTAAATAGCTACATATATATAAATACATAGCTTTATGTATTCGATTCATTTGTGTAAATATATATAAAACGTAGCAATCAAATTAATGGATCAATACGGTGGCCGACCCGTAGACCAATACTGCTGCTGTTCATTCTGCTGTGGCGGCGGCAACTGAACGGAACCAAGAAGATCCGGTGGCAAACCTTGAGCTGCTGCCATAGCCGCCATAGCTTGTTGCTGCCCCATCATCGGCGGAGATCCCATTCCACCACCACCTCCACCTCCTGCGCCGCCATGAACCGGCATTTGCAACTCATCTTCCTCCAACGGCAACCTCTCGTACGCCGCATTGCTAAAAGACGCCGCCATAACTACAACAGGACCTGAACACAACAAGGATCCCACCACACTGCCTCCAACAACTTGCCCTTGTCCTCCAGCAAGGTAAACGCTTAGTCCTGTGGCTGCAGGCGGCGCAGGCGGTGGCAAAAAAGATCCGGAGAGAGAAAGGATTTCGAAACGGCCGTGGAGACTAACCACCGAGCCAGGCGGAGATCCAGGCTGGCGTATGGTAACGTTGGTAACGTTGCCTGTACCACTCATAACGCATACGCCTCTTTGACGGCGTCTTGCAAAGGTGGCCATACAGTCAACAATATCACAACCGTCTCCGATCTCCATGACGTGAGTTCGAAGAGCGTTTGCGCTATCTCTGGTTATGATTATTGGGGCTTTAGGTTTGTTCTTGGACCCTGCTGGTCTTCCTCTTGGCCTTCTTGTCATCTGTTCTCCGCTGCCGCTTCCTCCTTCTCCTCCTCCTCCATGTAAACTCATCTCTTTACCTTCGCTGCCACCGCTATTGTTAGCGATATTTTCCATGTTATCGCTTGTCTCTTCGCGATCCATCTTGATGGATCGATTCATTGACCCTCCTCCTTGCTGGTCTTGTTCTTGATCAGGGTTTCTTTGTTGCTGCTGGTGATGGTGAAGAAAGAATTGTTGTTGTTGTTGTTGTTGAAGATGTAGTTGGAAGTCTCTAGCGTGGAAAGGAGGAGGGAGAGAGCTTTGTGATCCATGAGATTGTACTGGATCCATTCTACGTTGAGATGATTGATCGGTGGGGGAAAGGAGAAAAAAACAATCGATTTCGATGATTTTGACCTAGGAGAGACTTTGAAAAGAGGAGTAGCTGGGACAAGAATAAGAATAATATAATTTTCACAACAAATTAATATCAAGCTTGATCTTTTTTCTTCATTACTCTTTTTCTTTGATTGATTTGGTAAGGTTCTCTCTCTCTCTCTCTCTCTCCCCTCTATTCTCTTTTGATTTAAGTTGTACTTTGGAGAAAATGAAAAGAGGCTTTTGGTGGGTTTTTATTTCTTCTTCTTCTTTTTAGTTATATGAGATGTGTTGGGGGGTTTGAGTGGTTAATTGGTAAATTAGGGTTAGGAGAGGAGAGATAGAGAGATGTAGCTTTTGTTTTTATTGTGGCTTATCATTCTCATGTATTAGGCGGTGTTTTGGTCCCCACCTCTACGCCATCTCTACCCATTTTTCTTTTATTTTCTTTCTCGTTTGCGTTTAAGACAATGGCATCATTTTCTCATGTTGTAAGTTTCACCTTTGCATAAGGGTTGGTTCATTGTATTTACAAATTCTGTCAAGATTCATTGACTAATCCAATCGATTACGATATGTGTTTTTCTTTGTTTTATTTCAGTTGTATATATATGGAACTTCGTTTAATTTTTTCCAGTATGATCACATACATCACAATTATAATGTTATTCTAGTCCTAATTAAGAATCTAAAACGACAATTATTTCAGTGTTTTACCTTTCATGCCAACTTTTACTTTTCTTAAAATGGTATATATATATATATATAGAGTGCACCTAATATATATCCTTGCTTCATTAATATAGATATACATAAATCGTGTGAATGTAAGTGATTCTCATTCTATATATAACAATAAAATATCTTGTAATTTCTAGGGCAATGCAGGGTATGGCCATAGCTAAGTGGTAAGTAGTGAGATATATAGTTAAATTGTTCAATTAGCAGTAATTAAAGAATTCTAGGCATGATCCATAAAGTAGCTACATAAATTTTATTAGATAGAGATGCGATGTGTGGGTATGGCATTGGAGAGAGTGAAGTAAGTAATAAGAAGACGCGAAGAAGGCGCTGACAAATCTCAAACCCAAAGGGAGAAAGCACGAGAGAGAGAGAGAGAGAGAGAGAGAGAGAGAGATAGAGTGAGAGAGATCAGAGAGAGAGAGAGATGAGAGGCAATGGCATGACTCTTGTGGACGCAAACCCATGTCTTAAAAGATACTCTTTGTCGGCTCTCATGCTCTTCCCTTCAACACGTGCCCTTCCTCTCGTTTTGCATTTTTGATTAGCCAAGGAAAGTTCATAGTAGTCATAAGAACTCTACGGATATGTATGTAAAACCAGTTATTTTGTAATCTAAATGATTTAATTGGTCATATTCTCTCTCTACTTAGTTAGTATGTCTAGCATGTAAGTTCTATTGTTGAAAAAATTATAGTCAAATCAATCAACTAATTTCTATTAGTGTTTTGTAATTTAAAAATGACTAAATTAGCTAATATTCTTTTCTTTTTGACGTAAAACAAGATTGATTTATTTTTTGTTGTCACATGTATCCTAAGGGATCATTCTAATAATTCAACATTTCCAACTCCACGTATTTAAGATAGATATAAAGGTAATAAAAGCACTAAACCAATTACAATCATTAAACCACTCTTTACTATGGTAGTATGTTGAAACCCTAATGGCCCTCAAAACTTCATAAGTAAAATATAGTATTATTTCTCTTTGAGTATATCATATGTGGTAATTAAATATCAATCCAATTACTTTTACATGGAAACGAACAAAAAAGGAACAAAAATGCAATATCTTCATGAAGTTTACTTGAAAGTAATTGCTGTTTAAATTGGGATGATGTGTGTTTCGATTCTAATCCCATAACAACTACGGCTCTGTCGGTTTCATTAGATTTCGTACGATTAAACATATACATGCATGATGGTTTATGACCTAAACGTAACTCTATACAATATGTAAACTAATCATATATATTTACAATACAGTGCCTAATATAGTACAATATCCTTATTCAAAATATATGCATGCATTCCGCTGCTGTATTTTTACATTCTAGACAACAGTAATGAATTTTATCGATGATCTGCACAAGCCTATACGACTCTCTATATATATATACGATAACATATATTTGGTTGACAAAAATATAAGTTAATGTGAGAATTACACAGTTCCATCAAACGAGGAAGTTGCCGTTGATGTTTGACTTAAATTGATTGATATTTACTAAGTTCCATTCCTAATTCATGTTAGAAACATTTGGTCATGAATCGGAACACAATATGCATATACATGTGTCGGTTCTCCTGATTGGTTTGGTTTGCTATTTTTGGGTTTGGCATAATTTCACTTAGAAAGTTTCATTATCCATATAAGAAAAAGAAATAGCAGCTCCACTTCCTTTCACTTTTTTCATCATGCGATTCCCTTAAGAACTAAAAGTTTACTTATACATTAAGAATATTAATTACTAATATTAAACTGTAATTCCTTTACAATTTTAACGTTTCAAATGCAAACACTCTATTTATTATTTTTTATGGTTTACTATATTCCATCATTTCTTATTACCAATTTACCATGTAGCACCTATTCATACCATTAATTATTTAGCACCAAATTTAAGTACTATTTACTCTGTATATAATTGTTAGCAACTATAATGATAACCTCAAACGAGATCCAAAATTTGTTTTCTGTAATAAATCCAATAATTAGTTGGTTTGATAACAATTATTGATCCCAATACAAACGATTACCTTACGTCATAATTAATTAGTTGAAATATGTGATTATTTATCTTACGAATAACAAAATCAATAAAGTTTTTGGGAAATGAATCATTTATATTTTCTAAAATTTATCCTCAAAAGGCAGACCAGCGTTTGAGTTCAGAAGCTCGAAAAAAGAGAGGACAGCTTATTTTCAGTCTCCAATTTTAAGGATTATTAATTGATTAGGTTATGTTTTATTTAGTACTTAAGTGTGATTATTGTCAAAACATTTTGACATCATACTTTGTATATAGATATGATGTCCTAATCATCTTCTATGTCACTATCCCAAAGTTCGGTTATATAAATTACATTGATTAAAGAAGCATCTAACCAAAAATAGCCTTATTCTCAATTATTATAACAAAGCAGTTTCTTGAATCTTGTCAGGTCAAAATTTCTAAGATGCGCATTATTCACCATTTTGAATGCATTCTTCATCACATGATTTTTGATTTTATAATAGATTTGCAAAATTTTATTAAACTGAATAATTTCTGTGTTTGTTTAATTAAGGATTGTGAAAATAAAGACTGAGGCTAAGAGGAGATTATGGTATTAATTAATAATGAATTTCAGATAGGAAATAAATATAAAAATTATGGTTAATAAGTTATTTCAGATTATGGGTTGTAAAAATGAAATTCGAGACGAAGACAAGAGAAGAGTAAAGGCAAAGACAGCAATATATTGGTAAAAAGGCCAAAAGGGATGCAAAGCTTGTGAAGCATCAAAACAAAATTGTGATGTTAATTAAAACAATATTCCATTTATCTTGCCCACAAATAATATATAAATTATGTCACATATTCTTTAAAAAATAAAATGAACCTATCACATTAGAAGAGAAAAGTCTACTACAATTGAATATATCTATATTTATGTTCACAAGTTGGATAAAATAATTAATTAAAGAAAGAAGTTGGTAGATTAAGATGTTTAATTAAAAATAAAGCACCCATGTGGAAGGCACCTAATTACCTCGAATCTTATCGTGCTTCTGCTTTCCTCACGAACTCATCAATTTATGACTCCCAGAAAAGCTGTTTAAACAAATTTCCAAAAACCTTAAATTCAAATTAAAACCTAATCAATCGTTGGAAAAATAAAGGCAAAGGGCTTAATCAAAATCTGGATTGGACACAAGTATTCATAAAAGGCGTGATAATAGGAGATTAGTGTGAAAGTGGTGGGGACATGTGAGTTAATATAATTATTAAGCAACAATTAGTGGAGCATTAAGACAGCATTGCCATACAAAAATTCAGATAACTACAAAGCAAAAACAAAAACCTCACATGACATTATTAGATTTCAACGGTTCTTTTATCTCTCACGAATCTCTCGTGATTAATATTACTTAATCATGTCTTCTATTCTCATACTATTGCGTTTTCTGTCTTATGAATTCTAGCTTGCCTTGATATTGATATGTTTAATCTTTTTGTTGTGTTATATATAATGGTTTTATGGGATTTAAACTAACTTAAATAGCTTTAATTAGTTCTTAATTTGTTAACAGTAAAACGTATTCCTAGATAATACTCAATTTTTACCTCAACAAACATAACGAATCATGAACAAATATATATAACCATGACCTTGTGAGAACAGATATCTTATAAACTAATGCAGGAAACAAAGATAAGAAAAATATTATCTTTATAAGAAACAAAGAGAGAAATATAGTAATCTTGCATTTAACAATTCTTAGGTATCTGAACTAAAACAATAAATAACTTTGGTACGCACAATAGTTATAAGTTAATCATCCAACCTTTCAGGAGATCTTTCAGGGTCAAACTAATATTAACATATATATAGTTAGTATTTTTACTCTTAAGTTCATCACTCAGAATCTTTGTGGATTTTCATTGCCAAAAATTTATAATGAAAAAAATCTTTTTGGCTTGTCCTTTTCATGGTGCAGAAGTTTTCTTTCCTTAATTATATCTTTTCATTAATATATTTTACTATTTAAGTAGATAGTCGAATATATAAACAAAAATTACAAATATATTTTTACTAGTAAAGTAGATAGTCGAATATATAAACAAAAACTACAAACATTTTGTAGTATCCTTTTATGTTCTTCCGTGGAGATAATATATGAAATGCTTCTATATATCATAAAAAGAAAAATTATAATAGTTAAATTCCAATTTTCTTCTTAGATCAATGATAATACTAATCTCATTCTGAGCTAAACAGATTAGTGGGTTTGAGTTCTTGATGTTGTTAACCGGGAAAGTTATCAAATCCCGGTTCAAGCAAATTTTAATCTTGACCAAAATTTTCAACACACGTGTGTTTATATAGAGCCACGTCCAACCAATCGCAAGGAACCTTTTTTAGAGCAAAGTACATTTCGCTCGCTTTTATCTATATGTAATCTTGAATGGTGTGAAGAAGACGTCGAAATCTATGTAATCTTGATAAACCAATAACAATGGTTTATCATATATATACATATATTTATAAGATGACTTCTTCACATTTCATTGTGATTGGTTTATCATCTCGATAAAAATAACCAATCACAATGTAATCTAGAATGGTGTGAGGAAGATGATCTAGTCTTGATGCAATGCAAGTTACGCTTTCAAAGCTCGACAAAGGTTTCCTTAAAGTCTTCAAGGAAAAGAACTGAAAATAAGAATTAGTAGGATGAAAATATACTAATATTATTGCAAACTGCAATTATGAATTTGGAGATTTTTGATACAAAAAACTAAGATGACGTTAATGGAGGAGGATGATAAATGTAAACAACACCTACTGATCTAAAAATCCAGATTTAGAGACAAAGGACTCTAGCTCCTTAGATTTTTCATCACTAAAACCAAGAGTTGCTAGTATCTTGTGACCTGGAGAATCAACTTCAGACCAGATCCCCAGCAGTATATGGGCTGGCATTATTTCTCCAATACCACCTGTAACAATTAAGCAGTAAAACAATGTTGCTAAAGCTTCGGTCTTTAAAATTGAAAGTAAGCATATGCATAAATTGGAACAGTTTGAAACTAAAGATTTCTTTTCAGAGACGACTTTTCTGCAAGTATTGTTTGCTCTCACGCAATAAATTTCAGCTTGCAGAAGTTACAAAGACAAGTTGAGTTAAAATAGAGACAAAACCTGCTTTTAGATGCTGTTCTACAGCGGAGTCAAGCGCTCTTTGGGCATCTTCGGTTAAAGGAGGATGTTCCGGGCTGAAGAAATACAAATCTGCCTTTCCTAGTAACTTGATTGTCTCTTCACGAACTTTATAAAGCATTATCTTATTCGCCCACAAAAACTTTGCAGTAAAACTAGTTCCTGCTCATCAAATCAACACTATTCTTATTCCAATTTACACTAACAAGAACAGTCCAAGATCCTTAGCAAAATACCAAAGAAATAGCGAGCTTTGTATCATCAAAAACACAAACTACATTTAGTTTGTTTGCAAGAAAATCAATATCACTACCAATATCCTAACAAAAATTTGCATCATTGCTACGAAAAACCACGAACCACAGTTAGTTTGATTGCAATATAGCAAAAGTAAGTACCTTCAATCAAAATACCCATGAGAAGTGCTTCAGTTCCAGTATTTGGATACTTGAGCTTCCTAGCTTCAAGCTCTCCCATGGCAAATGATTTAATTGCTCTCCATGACCATCTACATTTACATTGCCCTCTACTTTCTTAAGCGCCTAAATCAACCAAGGAACTTCAAAAAAGTAACAAGCGATTAGGTCTAAGCACAACACTTACTTGGGTTTTTTCGCGTCAGAAACCACAGATTCCGGACTCCTGTAATACAATCGAGCACAATATCTAGTAATTTAGCCGAAAAAGAAAACTTATATTTTAAAAAAAAAATCAATCAAAATCCAAGAAACCTACGCGGTGGGTAAACTGGAAACGACAGCGATTGGAAAACGTCGGCGCGAACTTAAACTAGTTCGTAGGAAGGAGGCGGAAGAATCAAGAGAAAGAGAAGAATCTACGGGCAGCCATGGATTCGTCAGATTTAGTGCTTTTACAGGGTTTCTCACAGAGGAGAAGTACAATGGAAAATTTAGCTTCTGTTTAGAGAAAGAATCGATTTGTGAGATTATCGGATTCGCCAAAGCAAACTTGCAAGAAGAGTGAATCGCCATTTTCCCCGGCTGTTTCTGGATAACGGCAAAAAAATCTAAGACCAATTGGGGAAGGAGAAATCTGGAGGATGAAGAGTACCAAATGACGTCGTTTCATTTCCTAATCTCAGCTTGGTGCCGTTTTAAAGCCCAAAAAGAGCACAAACTTTCTTTTATGGGCCTAAGTTATATATGTATATGGATAATCCAATACATGTAGTTACAATCATTCACAATTTCCCATAGATAATATGAATTCTTACATTATTAAATTTAAGTTTTTTTGTTTTATTAAAAATCTACTTTTATTGCTATTCACAGATTTTTCATTGTTATAGTAATTATAACAGTGATGAGTAAGTTTTGTACTAACGTAAAATGCTTTAAATAGAGGAAATTTACATTTACTTCAATGGTAAGTTCCCCTCGAGGAAAATTAACGATCATAATCATCGTTTTCTTTATTCAAAAGAAAATAACGCAACAAAATTCTGAAAAAAATATAGTAGAAAATCGAAACTCGTTCAACAAAGAGATTCGAGCAATTGTAACAACAATACGGTATGAAAAGTTCACACCGCAAGATAAAATTCAAATGTGAATATCAAAGACTTTTTATTTTTTTTTGTCGTATAAAAGTCTTTATTTAAAAAGAAACTAAATGTTTTTTTCTACTAGATTTCAAATAGGAATGTTTTTCATATTTTTGTTCTCAATAAAATCTAAATCTTATCATCATTTTCTAATAAGTCAAAGCATTGGAGAAATTCATCTTCTCTTTCTCTCTGCCGCATGAATCATGATAATAGATAAGTTTAATTTCCATATATGTTCTAATAATGGGAATAGAAAGAATACAAGGGTTATATCTCATGTCTAACTACTATTTAGTGAAAATACTAATGAGGTGATATGAAAAAAATAATACCATTATTTTCTATTGTATGTACACTGTTTCTATAATCTGGGAAGATTTTGCATTCTTCGAATAGTTGTTGGACTCAAAATCTGGTATAAATAAATTAAATTCTTTATCAACTACTCAATCAAACCGGCTTCTTACAAAACTAAAGTTAAAATTAAATCTTTGACAAATGCCGTTGTTTAAGATTTTAATTATCCGATACAGAATAAAGCCTTAGTCAAGTACTACGACTCTCTCAAAGTTTCCAACAAATTTACAAACTCTCTTTCTGTCTCTCCCGTGGGAGAGCTTAACCACACAAGAAACCCGGTAAAATTCCGCCAATGGATCGCACCCACCAACCCGAATCCGCGACCCGACCCGGGAACATCGTAGTCCTCTCCATCGAATGTCTCAAAGGAAGTTCCAAAAGCGACGAATGGAGCGGCGATATGCTTCAAACGGGAGATATAGTTGAGGAGATCCGAATTGGGTCTGGACCCGGTTCGGCTGTTTTCAAAGCTCCGTTTAAAGGAGGTAAAGCTTGGCTCCAGAAAGTTCTATACAATTCCTTCAGGAACAAGGAGACCTCGATAGTCGTCAAAGTTAGGCGTGGCTCCGACGATTTCTCCGATCTATCCGCTTGTATTGTTCCTAACGAATCCGCCGGTAAAAAACAATACATGCTCAGATCCATTGATGATCCGAATTATACAGTCGGGTTCTCTGATCGGACTGAGTCGGATTGTCTCGGTTTGCAAGGTGAGTCAACTCGGTCGGTTAAATATCTTTGTGTTGACTTTTTGACAATTGCACCATATCGTGCTTCCCAGCTGGTGAAATTCAATTAATGCTGTGTACCATATTTTTGTTTTTGATAAAAATTCAATTAAAATGTAAGAATGTTTATTGAGGGAGATATTTAAGTATTCTTGCATATGAACATGAAATTATAAGTACATTTATTATGATTATTTGATCGTTAATTATCAATTAAGAATGTTTCTCTTGGGACATATGATATTTAAGCTGTACGGTTTGTAAAATTTTGCCCAATTTAAGATAAAATCATTTGCAATATTAAATCTAAGGTAACTATATCAGTTTAATTGATGTTTACATTCTATTAGCATCGGTAAATTAGGAATGAGATACTAATTTTACATAAGAATTAAAAACATTAATTCATAATCTTTAGTTCTTTACTAAACAAAAAAAGTAGTCTTGAAATATCCATTGAGTAACCATTATCGGTTTTTACTATTCAGCCAAAAAAATTACCAGAGAATTTTATACATAAAAAAAGAAATAAGAATGTTGTTAAAAATGAATTGCAGCATCAAGAGGATCAAGAATGGTGGAAGCATTGATGAGAGTAAAGCTTCAGGATGGTTACGTTTCATATCCATGGGAAAGAAGAATGCAAGAGGCTTTACCGATCTCCGGCTCCAGCAATTTCCTATCAATTCTTTTTCTTCCAAAAGCTTCTGGTGAGAAACATTATTAACATTGTTAGTAGTCACAAATTGGATAATTAAACTTTGCATATATACATGAATTGAATAATGACAAACTTTTGAAATATTAGCTTATGGGAGGGCAGGTTCTAGGTACAATGACTTGGAAGATACACTTGCTCGTGCCAATTCGTGGCTAAGTTGTTCACAAGCTAATGGCATTCCAATCGTCTTTATGAATATTCAGACTGAATCTTTACTTACTAAGGTCAGAGTTTGAAGCTTTATTATATATTTGTTTGTGTATAGAGACGAGTTTGAATGTAGGAAATGTTTTTGTTCTTTACATGAATAAGATATCGGGAGAAACAGCATCGGCCACAGTTAGTACAACATCGCTTTCTGATTTGTCGAACCTTGCAAACGCGAGTCTTTATGGGTTTGAGGATTATCACGGAGTTGATATTGGTGTAGTGAGAGCGGTTAGGCTTTGGTATGCTCCTCTTGGCGTTGAGTTCCCGCTCGAAATCAAACTCAAAGAAGATGATACCAAACTCGGCTTCTCCATTAGCCGCACTGAAGAGGTAAAACACAAGTCTCTATTGAATTTTTCTATCACAATAGAATGGAAGGGAGAGAGTATAAGATTTTGTTTTACAAATAACCATTAGTATTTCTATATTTGGCGGATTTAAAGCTATTTAGTATAGATTTTGTGACATGATTTGAAATTGTGGAAATGAAATGAAAGTATTTTTGGGTTTCATCCTCATCCAAAACAAGGCTTTGAAAAAAGTAGTTAATTATATCTTGGACAGGGTTTCATTTACGTCTCTTCGGTGACGGACCATGAAGACGAGAATGCACCAGCTGCAAGATCCGGCCTGAGCTCTTGGTATAGACAAGCGGCTAAAGCGTCACGTCGTCTAGTAGTTTCACGTGTGGGCGGCCAAAAGGTATTGCCTTGGATGGTCTCATCCACAGGAGCAATTCGCTGCTACGACACGGTTTCACTCAGCCAGAAACTGTCACTTCACCGTCACGCCAAAGTCTCCATCATCCTCCATGTCTTCCTCTGGGATTCCTCCTCCTCTGCCTCCTCACCGCCTAAGAGCGGAAACGGTGGGACTCGATTGTTGATTAGTAACAGAACTCTCGATTCGACAGAGTTATCACAGCATGGTGAGGTTTTGCCACGGCGACAAGTCGGTGACAGACAGGTGATGCCATTGCCGGATGACGAGGATGTTTATAGGTTTGGACGCGACAATGCTGGTAATGCTTCGTTTAAGTTCCAAGAAATCCCTTTTACTAACGAGTCTTTGTGATGAAATCTATGTTTTTCTTTTTCTTTCTGTTATATTTGTGAGTTATATTTTGGAAATATGTTTTGATACGTGCATGTAAATTATAATTGGAACACACGAGAGATGAACTAATGTTAGTTATGAAATAATAATGATTTTGAGATAAATCAAGGGTGTAGTTTACGAAGAAGGTTTTGAAAGAAAATTGAAGACAAGTAATAAAATAGGAGTTTTAACTCTGGTAATTGGAAGTGACGACAAGTTATTTCTTTTAGCACGCCAAGGCTATTATTATGGGTATTGCAAATATTGTCAACATGCCATGATAAAGTTTATAATAAAATCAAATGCTATAAATTATTTTTTTAATATTGATTACTTGTAACCAATCACATTTCACCAGAAATGAACATGCGATTTCAGCAGCACCCACCTAATACAATTATATTTTTCTGTGGTATGACATTCACACGGATAAATAAGCGGTTTATTACTATTAAAACTAAAAAATGAATTTAAAAATATTTTATTTTCCTAAAACATGAAGAAAACGAATTTAACGTATTATATTTGTATCTGCATGTTTGTTTCCCATATTATTATTTTGTTAAAACGCCTAGATTATTTTTAGCATGTTGAAACTTAGAAATTACTCTTACAGTGAAATTCTGAAGAAAAAACGAATTTTTATATTCCATCCCATTTAAAATTTTCGGAATTTAATTTAGAAATTATAGTAGAAAACCTTTTTTAGTTAATGGGAATTCATTGGGTTCAATCAAATATATTAAACCAAGTGGTGTTTAGTAAGCATAAAAATAATAGTAGATGGCTATGAATTCAAATTTTTCCATTTTTAATCTCTTTTTATAGTCATACATTTTATCTTTTTCTAGTGAGCTGTATAAGAAAAAAATATTAGGTCAGAATGCCGACCGCAATTATAAAATAAAAAAATGACACATAAGATAAAAGTAATGTGAAATCGATATTCAGTCATTTAATTATTAAAAGATAAATAAAATAAAGCCGTGGAGGAAATGCACATCGAGCACATCACTATAAATTTTTAAAAATTATTAAATGCCGAAAATATAAAGAAATCATTAGACGATTAATAAATGGTTCGTTCTTATCTAAACTTCAGGTTATTTAATAAATTATTAAATCTTATTGTTTTTCGAATTAGATTTGCATTTCTATTGGTCAATTACTCAATGCTTCGTGGTCCCAAATAAATTTGTGTTTAAATAAGTTTACGATTCATGATCGCTTCCAGTTTCTGTATTTTATTATTTGTAATTTCATCAATCTTTTATGAGATAAAATACCATTAGTTTTGTATTATTCATTAGCTATAAAGGCTAAAGAGGCGAAAATAAAAGACTAACGATAACTTAATTAAAATATTTTTTCTTCTTTACAAAATATAATTTACTTCAGTAATAAATATAATTATTTTTCTTAAAAGTAAGAACAAATATCGTTTTTTGATATTACAGAGATGAAACTAATGTTTTTTATTCTATAAGACTACATTTAGATTTACAGAAAAATATTTATATATTATAATGAATTATTTATTTAAAAATATAAGTTAAATATCTATATAATTTATTTTTTCTTTAAAATATTTTTTGTAAAATTATGATATTGATTATTACATTTACTGTGCAAGTTTTTATCTTTTGTCTTCCAAAACAAAGTTTTTAAATTGTCATAAATTAGTTGGGTAGCTATAATTGCGAAGGAGACTTTGGGAAATGTAAAAGGGAAGAAATGAATGAAAGCAAACACAAAACAATATTTTTTATTTTATATATTAATTAAAAAAAGTTCTGCAAAGATAAGATAAACTTAAAAAAAGAAAGTAAAAAGGACCTTCGGTTTCCCACAAATACACGATACAAAAAAATAATTGTAATAGTAAATACTAACAACAAACACTATATATATTCACCGGAAAATTTTACCATATCTATTTATTAAGGAAAAAAAAGAGTACAAAATAGATGAAGTTTTGTAAATGTGGTGCATTGGACAATTAAGTCTGCATTGTAATTATTTTTTAGGTGAATCTCTCTCTGAATAATACAATTATACACGATTACTATGACCTTTGTAGATGTAGAAATTCATTACTAATCAACAATCTTGTTACGTTAAATTTAACCACCAAACTATAAAAAAAATTTCATATATTAAGTGCAAAAATATAGTTTAGAAAATTTATAATAAAAAGATATTAAAAACAGTACGAAATGATGCATTAGAACTAAAGAGTAAGTGAATATTTATTAGGGTAATTGTATAAAATAATATTATTTTAAGTTTTTTATTCTAAATATAACATAAATTATTTAAATTTTTAGAAAAATATAAATTTAATAATAAAATAATTAAAATTTTATTTTTAATAAAAAAATTAAACCATAAATTATAAAAAGTAAATCAAAACATTATGTTTTTATTTTAAAGTTAAACTAAATATTAGCATCTTTTTTACTGATTGGATGATTGAAAGTTCACCCATCATTCATCAGTTTACCTTTCTCTGTTGTAAAATGGAAAACAAATGGTCTTTATGTTTTCTATTAAAAATTGAAACAACAAGTGGGAAGAAGGTTTTGATGTTGGAAAATATTTATTTTATTTTGGTCCCATTTGATTTTTTATAATTATTATATGATTTCTGGGGGTGAACTATATGTATATGTCTATTTTCCGTATATAATTATGAGATTTGATACGTTTTTGCTGGCCCCTGTAGTTGTCATTCTTGCCTTTCGGCTTTCGCCTTCTTTAATTGTTAGTATTAGATTATTTTAATTATTTTCCACTTATTAATTTATTTTTTCATCTTTTTAGCAGTATCGTTTTACTTGTCCTTTACTCCAAAGTCTGATTATTAATTTTAAAAACTATTCTTTTACAAAAAAACCATTACTTAAAAATAAGATAAAATCACTGCAGAAAATATTTTGTTTTTCTAAGAAATTTTTTTATACAATTATCTGTTTTAATAAATTTTAAATTAGACATTTCATCAAAGTGGATGTGATTTTGAAACATTGTTCATTTTTGACCATATTGATTGAACCGAATTTTTATTCTTTAATAATAAATTTATTTAATTATAAAAATTTAGAAATTATAAAATAAGTTAGATAACTTTTTACTTTGTTAATATTTTACAGATTAAAATAAAATTATTTAAGTACAATAAAATTTTATTAATGTGAAACATTATTACTTTGTTAGTAAGAATATCATATAAAGATAATTAAATTCTATAAATATAAAATATTGTAGCTTTATAAGTAAAAATAACATATAAAAGTAAAATAACTAGAGTTTTTAGTTGATCCGGTTCAACCAATTTTTGATTTTTATTAGATTTTAAAACTCTTTTTTGAGCCAATTATTAAAAGTCTGTTTATAAATCCAAACCAAATTAACTACATATCACGGTTCAACCGTTGAGCAGCTAGTCCGGTTTGAATTTTAAATCAATGGTCTTCTCTAAATAATATTTCCTAAAACAAATAAGTTTCGTATAACATTTTATTGTCTACTATACTATTTGTTATTTTACTATATTTATTTATTTATTTATCCTCTTCCATCGGATTCCAGCTAAAACACGAATATCTATATATTCCAGAAAAAGTTAATATATAAATCCAATTTGAGTTATGTTATAATACGCTATTAAACATTTCCTTTTCACCATTATTTTTATCATTCAATTTTAAAATAAAATGGACAGACATGGAAAATAGTTACGGTGGAAATTATATGAAAGCATGGAAAAAATCTTACAATATAAAAAGATAAAAATACTCATTAATCAATGTCATATTTCCAAAAGAAAGAACCTGTTTACTATATTTTTTTCTTTCATCTAAATCACATAGCATAAATAAATCTAATTTCCCTCATTTTCTTCTCCAACATTTTCCTAATTTCCAAGCTCTGTTCTTAGCAATATATTGTTTTTTCTTCAGAAAATAACTCTTTTAGTACTTTTATTTTCAGTTTGATCTTCTTGTTCTAGATCTTAATTTTATTTTTATTTTCCAATATTTTTCTTTTGTGTTCTTAATCTCGTCTTTGTTTATCTTTAATCAAAACCCCAAAATCTACATGGGTTATTGAAAATAGAAGAAATAAACGAAAAAGGAAAAATAAAGCTCATGGTATTAGATATGGAGTCTACCGGAGAAGTTGTTAGGTCAACCACCGGAAACGGCGGCGGTATTACGGTGGTTGGATCCGACGGGCCGTCAAATTTCCACATAGCTCCAAGATCAGAGTGCTCAAATCCATCTCCTACATCCGTTGCTCCACCACAGCAGTCGTCTCATCACAAGAACCAGCTCGTCAGAGTATCTCCGCCGCCACAAATTTCGACGGTGACGACTACGACAGAAGGTATCTCCGGCGGACCGATGAAGAAGAAGCGCGGACGGCCGAGGAAGTACGGACCGGACGGAACAGTTGTGGCGTTATCTCCGAAGCCGATATCATCGGCTCCGGCGCCACCGCATCCTTCGACGGTGACTTCACACGTCATCGATTTCTCCGCCTCTGAAAAACGCGGTAAACTGAAACCAACAAATTCCTTTAACAGAACAAAGTTTCATCACCAAGGCGAGAATTTGGGTAAATAATCTTTCTATGCTCTGTTTTCTTTTATTTTTAATCTCTGTTTATATTGAATTTCAGCAGAAAAAAAATGTTTTTATTTATTAGTTCTTGTCGGAATCTTGTTTCGTGGACCAATCTGACTCTCGTGACTAAGAATTTCTTTTGGGTTTTTTTTTTATTTTTAGGGATCTCATTTCATGCTTTGAATGCTGTCTCTAACTTATAAATACATCTCTTCTCTTCTTTGATGTATCCAAGTCTAATTTGTCTATACTTATAGATGTGATATAAGAATCTACATATATGTCACGTTATTAACTGTCACATCTTAAATGCAATATTAAGCTCAATTACTAATAATTTTTGGAATGGACATTGGATTAATTGGTTCCATCGGTTTTGTTTATTTTTTCTGTTACAAAATATGTTCCACTAGAATCAAATTTAATTCGATTCTATTCGGTTTAAGCTTGTTTATTTGATTTGGTTTAAGTATGGTTTCAGTTTTGAATTTAATTCGATTTTAGACAAATTATTTAGTTAATATGGTTTTGTAATTAATTTAATTATATTTTGTACATGCTTAATGAATATATTAATTTTACCCAATTTTTGGTTTATATTATTATTTCGGTTTCACTAATTCGGGTCATATAATTTGGAATACACATTTTTATTACATTCAAATTATTGTATTCAGAATTCGGTTTGAAAATTGATCAGAAACGGTTCGTTTTGGAATTTTTGCAACACTCCAAAAATTAAACCACCACATCAAACATAAAACCCTAAAAGAGAATCATCGATATTAAACTAAGAACTTTACAATATTAACGGTTTCGAGTCCTCTGTATGTAGGTGAATGGGTTCCTTGTTCTGTTGGTGGTAACTTCACACCTCATGTAATCACAGTCAACGCCGGCGAGGTAAGCTCTTCGGAAATTTGTTCGATCTTGTCTAAATTTTATATCATCATACATTTGAAGGGTTGAATGATATATGTTTTGGTTTAATAGGATGTAACAAATAAGATAATCTCGTTTTCGCAACAAGGACCTCGTGCGATATGCGTTTTATCAGCAAATGGTGTTATCTCTAGCGTTACACTTCGTCAGCCCGATTCATCCGGCGGCACATTAACATATGAAGTATGTTATTCGATCTCGTCGATCAAATTATTTTTTTGCTGATATGATTGATTTAAGATAATTCTTAATTTGATATTGGGGTTTCAGGGTCGGTTTGAGATACTATCACTGTCAGGGTCATTCATGCCTAATGATTCATGCGGAACTCGTATTAGAACCGGAGGAATGAGTGTATCGTTAGCAAGCCCCGACGGACGTGTAGTAGGCGGTGGCGTCGCCGGTTTACTTGTAGCTGCGAGTCCGGTTCAGGTTTTTGAATTCTTATTAACCTTGTTTTGATAATTGCGGTCCATAAAAACGGCAACGTTCTAAAAGAGGAAACTTTCCGTATGCTTGAATTAACAGGTGGTTATAGGAAGTTTCTTAGCCGGGACAGACCAGAAACCGAAAAACAACAAACAGGAATTTACGTTGTCGGGTCCAACCGCTGCGATTCCTATCTCTAGTGCATCTGATCACCGGACAATCAATTCGGTATCGTCTCTTCCGATCAATAATAATAATAATAATAATACATGGCAGACTTCTTTAGCTTCTGATCCAAGAAACAAGTCTTCCGACATTAACGTCGACTTTACTTGAATATCCAATCTTCTCTGTATGGAGTTCGTTTTCGATCATATTGGAGTTCTACTAAACCTGTAGCTTTTCTAGGGTTTTAGGGTCTTATGTTGGTTTCATTGTGGTTGCATGTAGGATTTTTTCCATATTTTCTACTCAGATTGAATCATCTTGTTTCTTAATTTTGATTACACCGGTCATGGTTCCGGTTTTGCCTGTTATTTATTATTATATCAACTAGGAATCCACGTATGGGTTCAATATTATCAATCTCTTCATCATGTACTTAAAACCAAATATATATTCCATGCTATGTTATATATAACTCAACCCATGCATTGCATATTGGAGAAAAGTTACATACCTTCAATGTATGTAATTCAATGTATCACACTCGACCCAGGGAATGCTTCTCACTTTACCACTAGTCTAACTCTAATTCAATGTATCACACACAATCTAACTTAACCCCAATTTTAACTTGGGGAGAGTTATGATCTTGAAGAGTAAGCACGAAAACGGTATCAAACGACAAACCCATGAATAATATTTGAAGAATCCACGTATAATTCAACAATTGGGCCCTAACCTAAAATCTTAAACGGAAATTCAAACAGATTCTTTCATGATTTAGGGCACCAAAAAACATAAATTACAAACGATTTTCCCGAATATACTCAACGCAACAAGTTCAATTATCATATTTCTTGATACGCAGTATACTATAGTCTAAAATAAGTAAAAAGACTTTTTCTTTAATATAGTCCACAACGAAGTTCCATTAAATTCAAAAATTAAATCATTTATATTGTTGTAACGATTTGTGTACCGAGCAAAAAAGAATGACAAAGGAAGAAAAAAACAATAAAATAATAAAAATGAAGAACTACATAAAGATCTTTCGACAAATTACATTAAGAAAGAAAAGTATAAAAAAGTTGGTGAAGTCCGATGATTTCTGCAATCTTAGATGTCTCCCAATGCCGAGTGGATCAACCTTGAACCGAAAATAAGAAAAGGAATGAGCTTGCTAAACTTGTTAATTAATACTCACGATTAGTCCGACTAAATTGAATTAATAATGATTAAGAGATAGAGAATTAATGTACCAATAGGATGTGATAAAAATCAATAATGAGATATGAGCAATCTTGTAAATTCGTTTCTTTTGCTCCCATTTGTTTACATTGTACATCTCTGTCACGTCTGCCAAATGTTGCCTTTTCATGTATCTTTAACCGGAAACCAGAAAAGAGACATTATAGAATTAAACCGAATTGAGTTAACCGATCACACGGCTGGTTTCGAAATCGATTTAGATTTTGAGTGAAAAAAAGCAATTACTTACAGCCTAACGTTGTAGAAAAGGTGGGGAAAAGACAAAACCGCCATGAACCAATGTCCGGTTAAGAAATAGTATAAGCAAAGTAGTCCTTGCAAACCGAATTCCGGTATAACCACGCGGTTTATTTTGGTAGATGAATCGTATGGGTTTATGTGATCAGCCTCAAGATCCGCCAAACATGTCAGCTGCACCAAGAAAAATAATAATACTACGGTTACAAAGTTTATATTTCACCTGAACTACGAAAAAAAATCAAACTTCAAATACCGAAGCAAAAATCCAATAAACAATGGATTAATTTTAATACTGAAGATTAATTGATTTAACCAAACCAAAATTATTAGGAAAAAGACCTGGTAAATAACGATGATGAGAAGAGTAACGAGGAATAAAAAGGAGATAATCCAATCGAGTAAATCGCCCATCCTCCGCCGTCTTCCGCCGCGTCGCAACGATAAATCTCCGCCGTTGCCGTGTAGCTCCGCCTCTCTCTCTGTTGTCGAACACGGACGGTGTTTTGGTCAAAACTTTGGGGATTGGAGATATAATCTGATATTTACGGAATATATAAGATATTATTTTATAAAAACTATTAAATTTCCCACTGGATCTGGTTGGATAAAAGCTACTTATTTATTCTGATGCAAATTGATAAATATGATATTCCCATTAAAATCATAATTTTGAAGTTTGACATTAGCCTCAACTCTAAATCTGATTTGATTGGGTTGACAAAATTAATTTTATTTTCGGTTACAACATTAAAATAGAAACCAATGATCGTGCCTATTACGTGCTTGAGATACACATTAGTCAAAAAACATTACTTTTATATATTTGTATCCACTTGTAAAATCGAACGTAAATTTTGAAACAAATTTTTTTTTTTGGTTTTCACAATCACATAGTTCAAATTGTCAACAAAAAAAATCAAATAACTGCGAATTTCTTTTTTTTGTCTGAAAGTCTATATTCCAGTTTTTGTACATCATATTCCAAATTTCTATAAAATATATTGCTTATGTTAAATTTATTTGGGCGTTAACCCTACATGAACTGAGTCAACATTACCATACATGCTTTCTTTGAAAAGAGGATATCCTTTATTAAAAAGCATATCCTTTTCTTAAAATAATTGGGATTTTTTAACGTCCATAAAATAAAATGTATATATTAGGTTTGACCAAAAAGTGAAAAGAAAACAAATGAATATGCTCAATTGCTTCTGTTAGCCATTTAGTTATGATTGGTCACAACGATATCAATTACAAATTGACAAGCGTAATATATCCGGTTTACTTCAGTATGTTCTTCTCCAAAATTGTAAAATTTTCAGTAAAATAAACCTAACCAAAACATGATCACAATTACATGGTTCTCCAACTAAACTAAACCAAAACTTGTCATATTCCGAATACTCACTAATTTTAATAGACTTTTAATGAAACAAATTCCAGTTTACAATTCGGATTTTCATATTTAAAAATGAAGAAACTCAAATCAGACTAGTGTATATTGACAACTTTATATATAGGTAAATGTAGTTATATGTATTAAGTAAGTAACAAAGTAAATAATTTAATACACAGAAGTGAAGCCTATTCTATCAAATTCGAGCTGTGTTAGCTCCCTATTTCACCAATTACTTCGATTTTCTCCAAACCTGCATATTAGTAAATCCAAAATCAAGAGTTGAATTTTGTGTTGACTCTGAGAAGGTTGTTGATTCACATAGCCACATATATAAGAGATAAATGTCTCGCCCTGTTCTACAATTTTTAACTTTCATAGTTCGCAAACTTCAAGCTTTTGTTGTGTTTCTTAACCATTTAACCGGACCAAATCTGAGTTGTGGAGCTTACATTGGATGCTGAACTGAGACTGATGCAGTTCAAAGACTGGTGTTCGTCTTTCTTTAGGCGTACTTCTCAACCACCATCTTGATAGTTTCTTCAACATTGCAACTCAGTTTAACCAAAGTCCTTACCGGTCCAGAACTTCCTTCTACTGAAACATTAATCAGAACTTCCTTGTAAATCTAATTTAGGAAGGAGGAAGGAGGAAGAAGAGGCCGTTTTGTTTTGTTTGCTTAGAAAAGACGCAAATTGGATTTTACCCAACAAATAAAAAAGACGCGAATTGGACTCCACAGACCCATTTAAAACCCATATTTGGATTTTTGGATAGCATTGAGTCCCAAACTCAAAAACTCAATTACTTTTTTTGGTCGGAAAGTATAAAAAATATATATTAAAATCCAATTTCCTGGAGTGAAAAATCTTAAAAAATCAAATCCTTCAAATTATTACACCTTTCAGTTTTAAACCACAGAGAAATATCATCATCTTTTTTGAAAAAATTGGTAAAAATAGTTGGTAAAAAGAGATCAATTTTTAATAAAGGAGTCAACTGAACATGGTTAAATTTTAAATTTACTCTTAATTATTAATGTAACCATTTATTTATCTATTATGCTTGCATTTTTTCCCATTTTCTCTAATAAGAATTCCATTATTTTTAGTGCTTCTTCTCATTTTAAAATTTAATAGGTATTTAATTAAAATTTAACCTAATGTCCAATGAATTTGTTGTGTCTACTAAATTGTTAGTGCATATATTGTGGATGGATGCCTCTGTTTAGTATAAGAAATGATATTCCATATATACCACCCTCAACATTTGTTTTGTGAGCTTTAGTCTTCATAATTTACCATAGCATTCCATTTACAAATATTTCATGTACAATAAATCGATCATAGATACCAATACCAAATGAATACTACAATAAATATTTTCTTCAAAGCATTGATGTCAAATCTAGTCAACGCTTTTAAATTCTAGAGCATTCAATCAAAGCCCATTCTTAGCCTTTTATGGCTATTTATGTTTTGTATCAACCTTTTCTTTGTCAACATTATCATTATCTTCTTAGTATTTTTTAGTCTGAATTTGATTAGTTACTACAGAAACTAAATCTTGATCCAAAATATATTATATATCAAAATGAAAGTAAACAAAGACAACAACGTCTATGATAGAGAGAATGCTATATATATAAAAGATAAAATTTTAGAAAAGGTGTTCGTAATATTTTTTTTTTAAATGTTTATAAGGAGAAATCTAGAAGAAATAGTAACAAGTAACCAAGTGTTTGTAGATTTGATATTATACAAACCAGAAGTTATGAAAGATGTATAAAATTCAACAGAAATCTAATCGAATCTCCTTAAGCATTTTTGGATTTGTCAACACACAATCAAATTTTTCGTCTCAAAACTGCTTAACAATTCCGATTTATTATAGTTTCAAAACGTTGTATAGTGATTAGTCATTAATAAAAAATATTTTATGCTGTCTCAATCTCTAGTACTATCCGGTTTCGAACCCGATAAAATTTACCCTAACATTTTTAAAAAAAGTAATCAAAATTCACATCAATTTTTGGGTAGTCGCAAAATATCAGTACATATGATCTGTGTGACGTTTAACAAATCACAGTTTTTGTTCGTTCGATATAAAATCTATAGACAAACGGAAAACCACGTATACTCAAGCAAACGTCAACCAACTAGTCATGGAAATTTTTATTTGATCACTCGATTTTATTTGTCATCGATCACTTAGTTACTATAATATAGTAGTTTGATTTGATTTTGACATATTTGTACCAAATTGATATATATATATATATATATATCGTTTTATTGAAAAACATATTGATTTGTATATATATAGTTCTGCGATTACGAACAACGAACTTCAGCTAAAGTTGTTACATCACACTCGATGCATTATTCTCGATCATTTCGCGTGCTACTTTTTTATTAACTACATATAAACTAAGCATTTTATATTTTTTCTTGGTAAACGAGTTTTATTCGGAAACTAAAACCAAATACATTGTTTAGAGAATAAATAAATTTGATTCGACGAGGGCAATTAAGTGTCCATAAGAAACCAAAATCTTGTTCATATTATGAAAAAAAAATTCCAATGACTTCCTAATAATGTTTGAAAAAAAATCCAATTCGAAATAAAAGCTTACATTTACTTATTAAACTATTTGCAATTCATAAAATTGAATACTCTTATTTGACTTCATATAGCTTAATATAAAAGTATGAATTTACATTAAAAAGATCGAAATAACAAAAAAGTTATTCATGACTTTCAATTTAAATATGTAGATACATCTATATAAATACAACTATTTATTATATAAATAAAAGTATTTATTTATATTCCTCCGGCCAGGTTATTTTATTCCTTTTTCGTAAAAAAAGTAATGCGAATGTAGACTGTTAATGTTTCTTCGTTTGTTATAATGTCAAACTTTACTTTATAACTTTTTCTTTAATTTTAATCATATGTAGTTGAGTGAATTTGATAAAGGAGATGTGAAATTAAATAGTGACACACCAATGATTTGAAAGCATCGAATCATATCATATTTTATAGTTTTACCAATATTAGTTTTACTAGTATTAATTAGTTTTCTTTTTCTTTCCCAATAAAAATTACAATTATAAAATATTTATTTAATAGTATAATATATTTAAATTGTAAATCAAATTAAAATATAAAATGAAATAATTAAAGAAAATCTCGAGTTATTCCTCTAAATATCCAAATCTTCAAAGAAAAGGTGGCCATATTCGAGTATATTAATAATGAATTAGAGTAAAATATATAAATTATAATTATGCATGCGTAAGAGAGAATCGTTTTAGTTAAAATGATGAATATATGGATTATGACGTTAATCGACACTTTTAGACTGGTTAATGATTGGCTTGGTTGGGTTTGCGAACAAAGCGTGACAGCGAATTAATCATTAAAAGAGATTTTACGTTGAACTTAAATTGTTAGCATTATCTCAATAACACAACAAGACAAATTCGATATCATCTTAACATAAGAGAAGTCAATTTTCAAAAAAATGATAATATATTATTAAAAAAATGATATATCTAAAAATAATTATCATATAACGTTTAATTTATTTATAAATTTATTTATAAATATAAATTTATTTTAAAAAATAAATTAATTAAATATGAAATGATAATTTTTAAAATAAATTAAATCATATATATTAAACTATAAGTGAGTTTAAAAAATATTTACATATCATTAAAAAAGATAAAATGGTTAAAATAAATTATGACATACATTTAGTCAAATATAAAATGGTAATTTTAAACATAAATTTATTTACAAAAGATAAAATAAATCATATATTTTAAATTAAAAGTAAGTTTTAAAAAAATGTTTAATACCATGTATGTTTTCAGTTTTATGATTTTATTTAAATTTTATACCGTTATAATTGTTTTAACTAANCGTTTTGTTTTGTTTGCTTAGAAAAGACGCAAATTGGATTTTACCCAACAAATAAAAAAGACGCGAATTGGACTCCACAGACCCATTTAAAACCCATATTTGGATATTTGGATAGCATTGAGTCCCAAACTCAAAAACTCAATTACTTTTTGTTTGAGTGAAAAATCTTAAAAAATCAAATCCTTCAAATTATTACACCTTTCAGTTTTAAACCACAGAGAAATATCATCATCTTTTTTAAAAAAATTGGTAAAAATAGTTGGTAAAAAGAGATCCATTTTTAATAAAAGAGTCAACTGAACATGGTTAAATTTTAAATTTACTCTTAATTATTAATGCACCCATTTATTTATCTATTATGCTTGCATTTTTTCCCCATTTTCGCTAATAAGAATTCCATTATTTTTAGTGCTTCTTCTCATTTTAAAAAATTAATTAAAACTTAACCTAATGTCCAATTAATTTGTTGTGTCTACTAAATTGTTAGTGTATATATTGTGGATGGATGCCTCTATCTAGTATAATAAATGATATTCCATATATATCACTTTCAACATTTGTTTTTTTTTGTTAGTGAATCATAAAGTACCGGCCCAATAACCCAATAGTTTCATACAAAAATTTAACATTATCATACGAATGTAGATAGAATCGAACTATAAAACTCCGATATATACGTAGAGCTGATACTACTATAACACTAACTGCTACTGCATCCTCGACATTTGTTTTGTGAGCTTTAGTGGTCATAATTTACCATAGCATTCCATTTACAAATATTTCATGTACAATAAATCGATCATAGATACCAATACCAAATGAATACTACAATAAATATTTTCTTCAAAGCATTGATGTCAAATATAGTCAACGCTTTTAAATTGTAGAGCATTCAATCAAAGCCCATTCTTAGCGTTTTATGGCTATTTATGTTTTGTATCAACCTTTTTTGTCAGCATTATCAATATCTTCTTAATATTGTTTTAGTCTGAATTTGATTTGTTGCTAGAGAAACAAAATCTTGATCCAAAATATGTTAAAAAGTCAAACCATCGATCAATTGATTCTTAAGCTATCAAACACTAAATTGCTTGACAGGATACTGACATGATGCATCAACTCAAATATATTCACCATTCCAACCATCGATTTGGAAGAAGGCTAAATCTAGATTCACTTATCGAAGTGCTTAAATCATAATACATGGTTTTGTTATAACAAAACTAGGTCAGTTTCATGATAGTTGAGATGCAAATACAATTTCTGAAATAGCTTTTACAAAATTTTATGCTGTCTCAATCCGTAATATTTTTTATAAAATGTTTATAAGGAGAAATCTAGAAGAGATAGTAACAAGTAACCAAGTGTTTGTATATTTGATATTATACAAACCAGAAGTTATGAAAGATGTATAAAATAAAGAGTTCCGAAAGACAAATCAAATAATTTCAGAAACCCTTAGGATTAAATTCTCGACATTCCAAAGAAAAAAATTCAAAAGAAATCCGATTTGCTAATCGAATCTCTCCTTAAGCATTTTTGGATTTGTCAACACACAATCAAATTTTTCGTCTGAATACTGCTTAAAAATTCCGATTTATTATAGTTTCAAAACATTGTATAATGATTAATCATCAATAAAAAGATATTTTATGCTGTCTCAATCTGTATTACTATCCGGTTTCGAACCCGATAAAATTCACCCTAACATTTCTAACTAAAGTAATCAAAATTCACATCAATTTTTGGGTAGTGGCGAAATGTCAGTATATGCATATGTGACGTTTAACAAATAACTCTTTTTTGTTCGTTCGATATAAAATCTAAAGACAAACGGAAAACCACGTATACTCAAGCAAACGTCAACCAACTATTCATGAAATTTTTTATTTGATCGCTCAATTTATTTTGTCATCGATCACTCAATTAACATAATATAGTAGTTTGATTTGATTTTGACATATTTGTACAAAATTGATATATATATATATATAGATATATCGTTTTATTGAAAAACATATTGATTTGTTTATATATAGTTCTGCGATGACGAACAACGAACTTCAGCTAAAGTTGTTACATCACACTCGATGCATTATTCTCGATCATTTCGCGTGCTACTTTTTTATTAACTACATATAAAATAAGCTTTTTATATTTTTCTTGGTAAACGAGTTTTATTCGGAAACTAAAACCAAATACATTGTTTAGAGAATAAATAAATTTTATTAGACGATGGCAATTAAGTGTCCATAAGAAACCAAAATCTTGTTCTTTTAATATTATGAAAAAAAAATTCCAATGACTTCCTAATAATGTTTGGAAAAAAATCCAATTCGAAATAAAAGCTTACATTTAATTATTAAACAATTTGCAATTATATTAGGAAACATCATCATCCAATTCAAAACCAATTGTCAATTAGTGGAGTAACCCATGCATCGTATATACTTGTATGGAAAGCTCCCAACTTCCAATGTGATATTTTCATATCACAAATTCTAATAGGTCTCCTCGAGATGTGGGCGGGACACGCACCAACATCTCGAACATACCACAACAATACGAGCCACTTATACGTATCACTTCCAATGTAGAAAACCGTTTTTGTGGAAAATCGTATGTCGGGTTAACCTGGGCTATATTAGGAAATATGAGCATCTAACTCAAAACTAATTGTCAATGAGTGGAGTAGTCCATACACCTTATATACTTGTGTGGAAAGCTCCCAACTTCTAATGTAAAACTTTCATATCACACATTCTAATAAATTTATAAAATTGAATACTGTTATTTGACTTCATATAGCTTAATATAAAAGTATGAATTTACATTAAAAAGATCGAAATAACAAAAAAGTTATTGACGACTTTCAATTTAAATATGTAGATACATCTATATAAATACAACTATTTATTATATAAATAAAAAGTATTTAATTTATATTCCTCCGGCCAGGTTATTTTATTCCTTTTTCGTAAAAAAAAATTAATGCGAATTTAGACTGTTAATGTTTCTTCGTTTGTTATAATGTCAAACTTTACTTTATAACCTTTTCTTTAATTTTAATCATATGTAGTTGAGTGAATTTGATAAAGGAGATGTGAAATTAAATAGTGACACACCAATGATTTGAAAGCATCGAATCATATCATATTTTATAGTTTTACCAATATTAGTTTTACCAGTATTAATTAGTTTTCTTTTTCTTTCCCAATAAAAATTAAATTTATAAAATATCCATTTAATAGTATAATATATATTTAATTTGTACATCAAATTAAAATATAAAATGAAATATTTAAAGAAAATCTCCAGTTATTCCACTAAATATCCAAATCTTCAAAGAAAAGGTGGCCATATTCGACTATATTTATAATGAATTACAGTAAAATATATAAATTATAATTATGCATGCGTAAGAGAGAATCATTTTAGTTAAAATGATTAATATATGGATTATGACGTTAATCGACACTTTTAGACTGGTTAATGATTGGCTTGGTTGGGTTTGCAAACAAAGCGTGACAGCGAATTAATCATTAATAGAGATTTTACGTTGAACTTAAATAGTTAGCATTATCTCAATAACACAACAAGACAAATTCGATATATCTTAACATAAGATAAGTCAATTTTCAAAAAAAATGATAATATGTTATTAGAAATAATGATATATCTAAAATTAATTATGATATAACGTTTAATCAAATATGATACTGCAATTTGAAATTTAAATTTATTTTCAAAAAATAAATTAATTAAATATAAAATGATAATTTTAGAAACAAATTAAATCATATATATTAAAATATAAGTGAGTTTGAAAAAAATATTTATATATCATTAAAAAATGACATGATTAAAATAAATTAAGACATACGTTTAGTCAAATATGACATGATAATTTTAAACATAAATTTATTAACAAAAGAGAAAGTAAATCATATATCTTAAATTAAAAGTGAATTTAAAAAAAATGTTTAATACCATGTATGTTTTCAGTTTTATGATTTTATTTAAATTTTATGAATTTATAATTGTTTTAACTAATTACTTTGATTTCACAAACGATGAATAATTTTTAATTTTTAATCATGATTATTATTTTTACATGTTTATTGAATTTTTAATGTTTTAATCAACATCCACTTATATAATTGATAATTTAAAAAATTAGTATTTAAAAAAATATAATTTTACAAAAAATAACTAAATATATAAAATTAATGGTTAAAAAGATGTACTATATATAAGTCCATTATTTTGATAGAAAATCGTACCAACATATAGTTTAAAAATAGATTCATAACATAAATATACTAGATTTATACTCACGCCATGCGTGGGGAAAAATATTCATAAATTATATTTTATTAGTAAATATAAATTAAATATATATATAATTTTAATTTTTATTTAAAATTATTTTTAATATTAATTTTTGTATATGTAAATTAAGGAAAAAAATAATTGTTTTTAACGCATTTAATAATATTTTTGGTTAGTTTAATAAAATATATTGATTTTCTAACCATATTAATAACAATGACATATATTGTAATTATTCTAGTAAGTAAAGCCTATTTATATATTTATTTGAAACTCATTGTGGTGATGACACGTCAGCATGATATTTCTGTTAATAACACGTTAGGGTAAGATTATTTTCTTAAAATGATTCTCAAATAATATATTAGGGATTATAAATTAAAAAAAATATAATTTTAGTATTTTTAAATATATAAAATACAAATAAAAATTTGTGTTTAATAATAAATATGTAATATAAATACATATAATACCATAATAAAATAAATCTAATATTTTTATTTTATTTATAATTTATTTATGTTAAATATATATTTTTATAAAACAATTTTTGTTGTTTTTAAAATTTAAAATATTTATTTTTAAATGCTATTTTGTCAATCCCATATAATTGTCGATTCCAAATGAAAAAACATTATTAGATAGCATTGAGTGACTAACTTTTTTCAAAAAAAAAAATCTTACCTTCTTCGATATAATATTTACGAAAATCCAGAATTGCTCATGTTTTATAAATTTATTAGATAAAAGTTCATATTTTGTCAAAAATTTATGTTTTAATTGAGGGGAAAGTAAATATGATCCAAATAGTCAGACTAAGTTATGATTTATTTGATATATCTGTTATGGGGAAATATATATTGTAAAGAATCTTTGGAAATACATAATAAAAATTTTTGCCAACCAATTGAGAGAGACATTTTGAACATAAAAGCATATAACACTAAGGGATGATAAGGACTTCTCATTATATACACATATGTGCCTCAGCAAAAGTACAAATTAAAAGCGATATGAAATCTCAATAATTTTTATTTTTATATAAACTGGAATATTTTTTAAATGTTTAACAAATTTAGATTTTTTGATCATGCATATTAATCTGATTACTCTCTCTTACTATGGTCATGTTCGTTTAGCAGCCGCAAGAACTTGCGGCTGCGGCTGCGGTAGATTGTTGTTCGTTTAGCTGCCGTAGGTACCTGCGGCAGACGCAGCGGTCAGACGCTGCGTCCTGCGTCGTAATTTTTTTGACCGCTGATTAAAACAGCGGTGCGACTAAAAATCTGCGATCAACCACAACCGCACAGTCGCCGGCGGCAGACAAACGAACAACATCTGCCGCAGCCGCAACCGCAGAATTGACCGCAGCCGCAGCCGCCTGCAGCGACCAAACGAACAACACTTATCTATACCTCATTTAATTCTTTTATACACCAAAAGTAATATATTTCTTTCATTGTTATGTTCATACTATTTGACATAACAAAATTCAATATATTAATAATTCAGAAAAATATCACTAAAATAATTTTTTTAAAAAAAAATATCAGAAATACCTTAAATTTTAATTAGAAAATTTTCTAAAATAGTTAAAATAAGTTTTAAGGATTTATAATTTAAATTAATTGTTTGAGTTTAGTATTTCGGGTTTAGTTTCTATCATTAAACTTTATTTTCTAAATTTAATTTTGAAGTATTTTTTGAAATAATATTATAATTATTTTTTAAAATTAAGAATAATAGTTTTATGTAGTTTTGAAAATTGTCGAATAATTAATAAGTGATCAGTGATCACTGGGAGCCACGTCTTGAGTCCAAATATTGGCCAACTATATAACAAACAAACAAAACATCTCTTCTCTTCTCTCTCGATTTCTCTTCCCACAAATCTTCAGATCTCAACGTCAGCAAATCGCCGTCGCAAATTCGCCGGAGAAGCGAGAAACGACCACCGTGAGCCATGATTCCTTACGCAACGGTTGTGGAAGCTTCTGTCGCGCTTGGAAGAAACCTTACGTGGTTCGAGTCTGTGTGGTTCGATTACTCCGCCACCAAGTCCGATTATTATCTCTACTGCCACAACATTCTGTTCCTGTTCCTCGTATTCTCACTCGTTCCTCTCCCTTTGGTTTTCGTCGAATTAGCTCGATCCGCTTCTGGATGGTTCGATCGGTATAAGATCCAGCCTAAGGTAAATTACTCCCTGTCCGATATGTTCCGGTGTTACAGAGACGTCATGAAGATGTTCCTCCTCGTCGTAGGTCCTTTGCAACTCGTTTCTTATCCTTCGATACAGGTAATTTCGAATCGGATCGCTTCTACATGAAGAAAATTTGTTTTCGATATTGAGAATTTGCGTTCGAAATTGAGAAGTATTTTGAATATTCGCTGCATCTTAATCGGCGTGAGAGAAGAAATTTCAACATAATGGTCTAATTTTCCAAAATCTGAAGGAGTGTTCAAGCTGCTTGTAACACAATTGATTTTTTTTTCCGGTTGGAATTTAATCATCTTGTTTTCGGAATTTTCTGTAAACAGATGATTGGGATTCGATCTGGGTTACCATTACCATCAATCTCAGAGATTCTTGCACAGTTAGTAGTCTACTTCTTGATAGAAGACTACACCAACTATTGGGTCCACAGATTCTTTCACAGTAAATGGGGATATGAGAAGATTCATCGTGTCCATCACGAGTACACAGCTCCAATTGGTTATGCTGCTCCTTATGCACATTGGGCTGAAGTCTTGCTTCTTGGGATCCCGACGTTTATGGGACCTGCGATTGCTCCTGGTCACATGATAACCTTTTGGTTATGGATAGCTTTAAGGCAAATTGAAGCCATAGAGACTCACAGTGGGTAAGGCAGGCGTTGTAGAAAGAATCAATGAATCTTTTCTTTGCTTCTTTTTCTTCCTTTACAGTATTATAGCCTTTCTTCTTTTTTTATATATGCGACTGCATCTTTTACCAATTTTGAATTGTTTTACACATCTTTCCTTGGTTAGTTTATGTATATATCATTATATAAAGAGCTCAAGCTGTGTAGATTCACTAGTGGCTCACCTTTTTATAACTGGGGCTAACTTAGGTATTAGGTTTTTCTGATACTTCGGCTTTTTAAGCTAGTGGGGATTGTTTTGAAACTGCTAGGGGTTAGATACTTTGTGGTGAAAAACTGTTAGGCTCAATTTTTCTTTTGGAATTAATTTTTGAGAGTGTCCCAAAACATCTAAACGTAGAAACAAGTGAGCAAAGAGGAGACTTGACTCCCTTAATCTCTTGGTTTTACTTAGACTCTTGTGAGAAGAAGAGAAATGTTTATTGCTTGCTTGAAACTTTGCAATGGAGACTATCTGGATTGACCACAGAAAAAGGCATTTGTTACTAAATTAAATATTCACTTGGTTTCATTGCAGATATGATTTTCCATGGAGTCCAACAAAATACATCCCATTCTATGGTGGCGCTGAGTACCACGACTATCATCACTATGTTGGAGGACAAAGCCAAAGCAACTTTGCTTCGGTTTTCACTTATTGTGATTACATATATGGAACGGACAAGGTATTTTGTTCACCAAAGTTTAATAAAAAATTCACAAATTATTGATCCACTAATACTAGCTGAAAACATTGACCATGTCGTTATAATTGTTTCCATGTTCAGGGTTACCGATTCCAAAAGAAGCTCCTTGAGCAGGTAAAGGAAATAATCTCAATCTATAAACAATTGTGGTCATGAATACCTCTTGGTCTTTTGCTGATCTCTTCAAGAAGAAGAAACTAAGAACTTTGAAACGTTTCAGTTTAACTGTGATTTTTCATCTGTGCTTTCACTCAATTGCAGATCAAAGAGTCGTCCAAGAAGAGCAGCGACAAGCTGAACGGAGGAATCAAATCCGATTAGTAAAAATCCTGGTGAAGAAGATTTTAACCGGTCTAAAAATGCTAAGTTTCTAGGCAAATCTAGTCAGCCTCGCAAAAAACGAAAAAAAAAGAAAGAAAGGGAGGAGCATTTAATTTTTTCGGGTGATGTAATGTGATCAATGTCGTTAAAGTTATTACTAACTAGTAGTAACTTATTTTATTTAAGTTTGCAATGAAGAATGCTGCTTCAGCCAATTGTGGGTCACGATGTATAACTGTGTCGGGACTTGGGTTTGCACTTTCTTTCACCTTGTCGTTTTTCTAATATATATCGATGCCTACTATAGGTCATTTTGAATAAATAAATTATTTAATCAAAACCAACCAAAAGCCCGTCTAGCTCAGTTGGTAGAGCGCAAGGCTCTTAACCTTGTGGTCGTGGGTTCGAGCCCCACGGTGGGCGACTTCTTGTTTATTTATTTTTCACACGGTGACGACAGCAAAAAAAAAAAAACTAAAATAAATAAGGGCTAATGCAGTAACTTAGTTTTTCTCACCATTTTATTTCCAAAACAAAAACCGGGGAAGACCCACAAATAAGTTGTCATAAAACGAGACCCCATCAAAGCAAACAAGAAAAAACCAAAAACAAAAAAAAATTAAATGTCGATATCATCCAGTGAGATTTCCTCTTCTTCGTTTAGTCGTTTCATTTTCTGCACAACAACAAATACACATTCTCAAGTCACTACACAGAGATAAATGAGACTTTGTGGGTGTACACCAAAGTGAAAAAGATTCCATACATTGAGAAATGTCTGTGGGTCAAGGAAGCTGGAGGAGCCTAAGATAACTTCTCTGTCAAGCTTCTCTGTAAGTTTGTGACAAACCCTTAACTGCAACAACCCAAAATATATCACTAATTAAAACCCATTTTGTCACATACAAGTCTCAACCAATTCTATTCTTGGACAGGTTTGTTTTAGTACCTCTGATCTCGTCGCTCCTCCTACTATGAACACGAAAATCCTCTGTCCCTTTCTCTTGAATCCGCTAGATGCTCTTCCTAGAACCGAGTCACTGAAACACAGAGATTAACTATTTATATTGCAACTATATGTTTCACCACCTCATCTTTGTATATAATTTGGCCAACTTATTCAATTCGATTTTTTTCGGGACTCGGTGTCAAGTGTCAACACTAAATAGATTTAAGAATCAACCAAAAAACAGAAGATACGTAAATGAATTACCTGAAATATCCATCATCGGAGAGATGTCGTCTTGCCCACGTTGGCGTTCGTCTTGAATGAGGCAATACTGGACTCGCTGAAGGAGATTGAGAGCCAGAATAGAAGGTTGGCTTTGGTTCATTCATACAAGGATAATCTTGTTTTGGCAACTGATTTTTGCTAAGTTTCTCAACCAGTTCCTACAAAAGATATTACCCACAAATACAAAGAAACCAAGAATATAACTGATTCTTTAGTACATACATACAATGTTTAAAGTAAAAGAAAGTTGAAAATTTCAAAACGGTAAAGACCTCTATGATTGGGTAAAAACGAGACAGTTGCCATGTTTGAGTTTCACCAACCCGATCTTTTCGAGCCGCTCGCTTCTTCTGAGCCACATGGATCAAAAGATTCAGGAGAATCTTAGTCTTAATCATAATAATAAAAAAGAATGACCACTTATACGTGCCTTAAGAACATCAAACTTGAGAGGGAAAGATCCTGTTGTATTCTTTTTGGACACCGTAGGTACCGGTCCAAGTAATCTCATATTGTTCACAGCGACTACATCGTCACCCGACAACTTTGCCAGCTGAAGGATTTAATCAAGAAGTAGAAAAGCTCAAAATCATAAGCATTCATCCTTAAATTCAAGCCTTTTGGGAGAGAAATACTGCTTATTACCTCCATCATTTTTCGTCCTTTTTCACCTTCAAACTTCTTCGGGTAAATTGCTGCAACAATCATCATTAACCGCAACTTGCTTTCTTGGTTTATAACCTGGAAATGTCACTCGTTTTCAGCACAAAATCTTCTAGTGACTCAAACTGACTATAAAGCAGAGCATCTTACATGATCGGTGCTTAAGAACTTGATGACGTTTTTTCTTCCAGCATCCCCAAAAACAAGGTCCTGCTCGAGTTGCCCGAGTTCTCTTAGGCCTTTTTCCATGATAGTTTTGTTAATCGTTCTAGCAATCTGCAGAGGGTAACAAAACTTATTTGATGAAGAACAAAGGGTCTACCTTGCCACGTCAGATTAATAAACTTGCACGATACGTCTATCAGTTTACTTTTTCAAACTTTCTTCCATGTTTCATTTTATAAGCTTAAAACTGACCTCCACATGAAGAGAAAGCTTGTCAATTTGCTCACTATACTGAGGCAAAGCATGAACCATCTTCTGCAAGTCTTTTGATGAAAGGTCTCCAAAGTCTCTGAATATAAGAAGTCAATAAATTAATCAGCAAATTTCTATTTGATCTTCTGAAATGAGAAAAGACAACTCGGTAACTACTTTGAACTGTGTTTCAATTGCGCGGCTTTGTTCTTTGACACAAAGTTCGTCATCTTCTCATGCAATCTTTCACTGGCCTGAACACAAAAAGGATTATTCCGGAACAAAAACCACATAACCCACAGTGAAATGTTAGCAAGATAATATAGCAAGACATACATCTGCAATGTGAACATCACGAAGCTCCACCCAAATGGGATCTTCTTCATCTAGAAGAACCTCTTTCTTCTCAGGATTATCACCAGTTTTACTCGGAACCTATAAACTAAGAAACAAAAGGGAAATTACCATATGCTGTAGTGATGAGCCATAACCAACTTTTAAAATATTTGAACGCAGAAGCAAAATGTCACCTCGTGTGTGTATTTATTTCCTTCCATATTAAGCAAATCGTGGCACATTGCATCATATGTCCACTCATGGATGAGTGGTGCGATCTAAAAAACATGATTTGCATGTTATATAACGGCTATGACATATCACATAACTGAAAGATAATTGTCTCTGTGAAGATACAGACCTGGTCTATAGATCGATCCAGAATAAGTAGTTCACATGTTTCAGTCTGAGGAAAATCTTCGATTGTCTGTTTGTATCTTGCCAGACAATTCCATACACTAGCAGCGAGCTTTGTAGGAATTAATTCTCTGTAAGTTGTCATTGTTGTGGCATCAAGAGCTTTGGCTCCTCGGTAGCGAACAAAGGGGTATTCCTGTATACCATAAGAATTTAAAGATATAACCGGCTTAGAAATTTCATGCCAAATCAACAAACATGCCTTGGATTTTTGCCTCGTACCTTTAACGAGGCCAAAGCTGTAGCAATGCGTTTAGCTACCACATTCAAGCAAGCATCTGCCTTCTGATGGTTTTCCTCATCACTGAAAAGTTCTTCTAGAGCATTTTCATTATTTGTAACAAATCCCTGTCAAGATATATAATACATAAGAGAAATTTAGATTAAAATACAGAGAAAAATGGGAACGGAATCAAGACACATCGCATTGTCCTATAGAAAAAGTGCTTTCGACAACGTCAAGCTGTACAAATTGCAAACTTTTTCAAGGCAGTTCTAAGATGTTATAAGTTAGATAGCAGCTACATGAAAGCTGCATTTGCGTTTGACATCAAGAAAAGAAACCATCAATAGCTTGACAACTCAATCATGAACCTCATTCGTCAGAATAAAGTTTTTCAAACTGTGCAAATCTTGAGGAATAAACAGAAAAGTCGATTTGAAATGTAGATGATACCTGGCAGTCCATGGTAATGTACTCCAAGTTCATCTGCGTATTATGAAACCAGATTGCACAAAGGTAAAATAAGTACCACTATTCCAATTTTACAATATCTTATCTATCTTGTGAGATTGCAAGTAGATAAGGAAACTGAGAGCAAAATGAAAATGGCATATAGGAGCAACCTCTTTCAGCGCCCCAATTCGTTTCATTGCCCTCATGTCCTTTCTAATAAGAGTAACTAAGCTTCTCGAAACAGGAGAACTAAAGAAAACGAAAGCCCTAAAGCCACATTAAAGATAATGATTAATCATTTCGAACAAGACAGATCGTAGATATATATAAACCTATGAAATAGGAATGAGTTGTTCACATACTTTTTGTAAAGTGGTGATTTTCCAGTCATATCAGACAAAAATGTAGTGACACTGCAAGAAAGTGAAAAGGAGCAACAGCTTTAGAAAATCATACATGTTCAATTGGATTGATGTCAACTATCTCAGATGGAGGAATGTTTACTTCGATTCGGTGGGTTGAATAAAGTATATGGCTTCCATGGAAGTCATAGGTTGTCTCTGTTTAGTTATGACCTCAACCACTGGAAGATGAAACAAAACAACAACATATTTCGTCAAAAAAATGCCAAGAAGATGAAATAGCACCACTAATCGCTCTTAGTTCTGAACAAGATAATTCTTACAAGAAATGCCTTCTTGTGTGATCTCAGACATTTTGCAGACAGATGACAGTATCTTCACAGTGAATTTGTCCATAACAAGTACCTAATTATACAATACCAGGTTCACGGATTTAATGGAAGCCTCTTAAACAGAAAACCATCATGGGAGAAGAAATCTGACAAACCCGAAGAAACAGAACACAAGAAAAGATAACCAGAATTTAAATGGTAAGTCAATTTAGCAAATTAAATGGAAATTACCTTCCAAGTTGATTTCGAGCTTCCGGTTTTTTCTGGCCTAAGCATTTCATACAGTAATCCTGAAACAATAGTGACAAGTTTATATAATTACCTTAAATGCAATCCCTGCCCTAAAACACTTAATGTGCCAAGTTTTGACTCAATGAAATTAGTTAAACAAGACATTTGATTCATTGTGATCACGTTAACCTAATTTGAAACCCATAAAACCCCATTAGAAGCGCATGATGTCTCTCAATAATCCAGCGAAACCCTATAATTTGGACACCACAAGCTTCCAAAACAAATCCCGCATCCTAATAGATTCCAAAATTCACATTTAACAGAGCCTAATAAAAAAGCCGATTTCGAACAAAAAAATTGGTAAGAGAAAGGGTGAAAGAAGCTTACTCTCTCGGGTGATTTGCCTGAAATTCTTGTAATCCCCGCCATTTGAGAACGATCCAGAATCGGAGAAAGACATGGCTTGAAATCCAAGTGGTTGACGGAAAAAAGGTATCGCTAGATGGAAAGAATAAAAATCTTAGCCGAAACGTATATAATTCGGGATAAAAGCTGCAAAAAAGATCCTCGCAGAAGAAATTCTCCAGTTCTAAGATCGTGGATCGGAGGAAATGAGAATCTAGGGTTTACTTGGTCACGAAGACAACGTTAAAGCGAAGAAACTTGGCGCTTCTAGATTTCCGTGTTGTTTTACTTCTTCTCTTGGTCGGCTCCAGCGAGAGAGAGCCCATGAATTTTCAAACTTTGAACGAGAATTTTCTCAGACGTGTTAATTAAAAATATATACACAATTGTTTATTATTTATCCCGCAAACAAATACCTTTTGCACAATTGTTTTTCTTTCCTCTTTCTTTCTTTTTTTTGTTGTAAATTATTTTTTATTATTACATCAAACAATCTAGCTCATAAGAGGTTTTATTATTAACAAAGACACACATCTCATATCATTACACTCGTTTAGTTTATCTGAAGTCTTCAAGCCTTGAAGAATCAAATCGCTCCTTGGTTCAGGTAACTTTTTCTCAGACAGCTTTCATTGCAAGAAAACACACAATCATGTAAACCATAACAACGTTTTTAACCCAACCAACCAATACAGTACCAGATTTTATCTGGAGATATATCAGACATTGACACTTATAAGCAAGAGACATGGAGAGGTCACCATTATCCATAAATGCCATGAAACCCGCTCCTGACTTTCAAATGGTTTGTTCGATTTCTCTATTGCTAATTTAGGTTAACCGCTCGATATCCTAAAAGAAGGATTTATTCCTTGGTTGTGTTACTGATATGTTGCTATGTGCAAAGGTCGTGTAACCGTTTTGTTCACGTCTGTATGTCATGCAGCCTCTGAACCCATCCCGTGAGTACTTCGAGTTCTTCATATCTATCATTCATAACCGCAATGTGTACAGCGGTCTCACCGTTTACGTTCACGTTCACATCTTTAACGCAACCAGGACAAGCCAAAAGGAACTCTGTCATAAGTTCAATTACTCCTATCATATGAAATTGCGTCGTACCCTCTATCAAAATAAAACATGCCCTCTTCACACGCACACCAAAAAAAAAACAAAGATCAAGCAATTTCAACAAAACACACACATAAAAGTTCTTTTATTTTTACTATGAAGTTTGAGCATTAAGATCCACAGTTTACTTAGAGCAGGACCAAAGCATAAAAAATTAATATATTTTTCATCGTTGTGATTCCAATTCAGTATTCTTCCAATTATTTCGTTCATAACGTATGCTTTACCTTGAATTTTCTCATAAATTGATGCATTTATGTTACAAATTAACGATATACAAAATCTGATATAAATTCTTGACGCAGAATAACTAATTAATTTGTAATAGTGTTTACGAAGATATTAGAATTTTTGAACTATTATATCCAATAGAAGCCGAAACGATCCGTAATTAAATTTGAATATAGCAACACGTATCTTAAATTACATGATATTTGGCCCGTTAAAAATCTATGGTGGAATCGCAAAAGAACTTCTTAGCGAGAGTTATGTGTTTGGTCTTTTCCCTGTATGTGAGTTTAACACATATGTGAATTAACACATTTTTCTGACACACAAACTAGATTGGTTTATGTATTTTATATATTATTTACAAGTTTAATCTTTCGATATACGATATTATTTTTCAATAAATATATGGATCGTTGAGCTTGATCAAATTATTATAAACATGGACTTGGGGCATCTAAGGTGAGTGATTTGATTTGGCTAAGCCAATGGAAGATAAACACTAGAAAGGAACTTGGAAAGTTAAAAAAGTCCTCTTCAGTGATTAGATAAGTTGGGAAGTGTGACTGAACCATTGGTTTATAATACAATTTCAAAAACGATAATTTCTTATCTCAGATATTCTAATAATGGCATAAACTAATCTCGAATGTAAGTGTAACCAACGACATTTTCTCTATTTTGTCCGTATTAAAAGAAACCCCAAGGTCAAAACTTTAAAAGAGCTATAAAAATGACAAAAGTGCTCTTTGTTATCGGTTATAAATTTAGAATATTGGACCAAATCTTAAAAACCTCTTCAAATGAGAAAAAGTCTATTTTTGCGTCTTGTCCAGTATTTTCATCGAACACTTCCTATGCAACCACACAATTTCCGTACTTCGACAACACGTGTCAATAACCGGAGATCAATTAAACAGCCACGTGTCGTTCACGTGGCTTTGTTTCAGAGCTTCTTCCTTTCCTTGTAAGGCAGTGGTTTAACCAAAGGAGCGAAGAACAATACTAACACTGCCTTCACAAAGAGAATGTTTCGATTCAATTCCCGTCGTGAAATCTTGAAATCTACCGTACTTTGTTGCCGTAACATACATAGTGGTCTCGAAGATGCCGGACCGATGGCATCTCGGTTAAAATCGCGTTCCGTTGTCCGGTTTAGCGGACCGGATACAGTTAAGTTTCTTCAGGGTCTGCTGACCAACGATGTACGGAGGTTTGGTGAATCGCCCGGCAATAAAAGCTCGTCAATTCCTACGCCCAATATCGCTTCCGTTTCGACACCGCCTGTGTATGCGGCGCTGTTAACTCCTCAAGGAAGGTTTCTGTACGATTTTTTCCTGTATAGCCCTCCGCGAGCCGAGGAAAAGCTCGATCGGACTGGTTCCGGACCCGGGTCGGATTTGGGTCGTAATGGGTCGGTAGAGATTTTTGCAGATGTTGATGTCTCTGTCCTCGATGAATTGCTGGAAACACTCAAGAAGTAAGATTTTTTTTTCTTCACATTTTGCAACACAAATTTGACGAATTAGGTCTTTTCTGTTGATCTTAATCTTAAGCAATGTTCCTTGGGGATTATGGTTTACAGAATATTAGGTGCTTACAATTTGTGTGGTATATATGAACTAGTCAAAAGTTCAGCTTTGTAGAAGAAGGAACCACTTTTTGTTTTTGTTAGCGTTAGTACCGAAATTGTGTTATCTCAATGTTAATAGATATCGCTTGAGGTCCAAAGTGGATATTGAAAACGTAGCAGAGGAATTCTCGTGTTGGCAGCGTTATGGTAGGAATCTGTCTGGATCTTCATCAGTTGGTTGGGGCGGTGCTGTTGATCTTGCTGGTGAATTTACGGCTAGTGGTAATAAGTATGGATGGCAATGGTACAAGGATCCGAGGTTGGATTGTCTTGGTTATAGAAGCCTTTTTCCTTCCGATACGACCCGTGAGTTTCTTAATCGAATAGCTTATGTCTGGAGCTTGAGTACCAATATAGGAAATGATTTTGGTTGTATGGGTGCTGAAGCAGAAAAAGATTACGAATTTCCTGCTTTGCTTTGTTTGTTTTGCAGCGCCTTTAGTTGAGGCAGATAAAGAAACAGATGAAAGCAATTACCTTTTATGGAGATTAGAGCATGGGGTTGCTGAAGGATCAGCCGAAATCCCTAAAGGTATGATCTATTTTCTTTTTAACTCATCAATCTCTCTTGTTCTAAGCGCTGGTAGAACTTAGTTTGTGTGGTTTTTACAGGCGAAGCTATTCCGCTTGAATATAATTTTGTTGGTCTTAATGCGATAAGCTTTGACAAAGGCTGCTATGTTGGTCAAGAGCTTATAGCTCGTACTCACCACAGAGGAGTCATCCGCAAACGCTTAATCCCTTTACGGTTCATTGATAGCAATGGCAAAGGTAAACTCGAATTTCTTTCATCATGTGGTGAAAACAAAAAAATAACGACTCTAGGTCTTAAATGATGGTGGTAATAATGCAGAGCTAAAACAGAAAATTGCGGCTGGAGCGGAAGTGGTTGAATCAGGAACCGGCAAGAAAATGGGGATGGTGTCAACAGCTTTGGGTAGCCGGGGAATGGGTGTAATGAGGGTAGAAGACGCCTTCAAAGGATCGGCTGGATTGACCGTGAAGGGTTCCGAGGATGTGAAAGTAGAGGCGATTAGACCATCGTGGTGGCCGGCTGAGTGGTTCCAACAGAATCAATCAGGAGTTGCTTCTGCGTAGTAATTATTTCTAAGGTAATTTTGTTTTTTTTTAAAACAAAATCTTGTGATTTTACTTGACAGATTTGAGGCTCGAATGGTCTCTTGAAGAATGGCTAGGAGTGTCTTAGCTACACTAACAAGTTTGTTCCTTTCGTCAGATTTTTTTTTTCTGGCAGTTGACAGCATAAAGTTGAAAGCTTTCCGGCGAGGTTAACCGGATCAGGAAGCTGTGTTTTTATGTTAATGCCATTTTTAAAATTGTTTTAAATAATAAATGTTTAAACTTGCCGGCGAGTTTTAGTCGCCAGATAATTTAGTACTAGCTGCTAAATTTGGTGACATGCGTACTCTGACAAAAATTGAAGTTATTCAATCTGGTGGTCTTTGTAGATTAATTTGGTCAGTATTACTTTTAAAACTTATTGAAGAGATTTGGGAATTGAAGAAGAAGATGAAGAAGAAGAGTAAAAATGCATATAATTTCATAGCTTCATAAATGAATCATAAAACTATTCTAGAATTCTATTTTACTTTTTTTGAGGGTGTTAAATGTTGGGTTATGTCTATTTTAAATGTATGAAATGCGATTTGTTTTTGTCGTATATGAGTATTAAATTTTTGTAGGATTATTGGATTGGTATACTGTGTTTTACTGAAAAATAAAAAGTACTGAAAAATAAAAAGTAAACGGAAGAACCGACATGGATCCGAGTTACTGTATGGTTTAAATGATCGGTTAAGATTCGGTTTACTTTTTAGTATTTTATTGGCATTGATGTCATTTCATTGAGAGTGAAAAACTGAGACGCAAGGTTTATTATAAATGTCAAAATGAGTTTTAATCTGCAGGTTTTGTCCAATAAGGACTGCAATAAGATTGATCTGGACAATATATTTAATATCTATGGGTTAAACGGATATACTTTTGATGTGGATCAAATGAACAACTCCATCGTGAGTTGGTGGATTGGTTAACCGATAAAAAATTTCAAAATTTTTTAAATCAAACATTTTATTTATAATAAAGCTTCTATTTAATTCTATAGAAATCATAATCATTATGAAAAAGAAATTTGAAAAGTATTGGCAAAATTATAGTGATATTTTTGTTATGGTTATTGTGTTTATCCAATGTTGAAATTAACAATAGCAGAATGTTGTTTTAATAACAGATTTTTTTTTAATTATGATATAATAATTTTGCAGATCAATCTGTTTAAATTGTTAAGTTTAGCGGTTCGGATTTCGATATTTTAAGAAAATTCATAAGTACGTCTGTTGTGATCATTAAAAAGAAAATGATCATGGGGAGTCCGATGGACGCTCGCATGCCCTTCCGACATCCCTAGTTTATAGAGATGGCTCTATTGTTATGGAATCTTCCGTTTGTTTCTTGTAACGCCGTTTAATTCTGGATGTATAATACAACAGAGCTGTTGAAGGATTTGGTCAAGGAAGATACATTTGTTGGCATGTTTCAATTCTAAAAATGCTCTATGCAAGTTTTATTATGTTATATGCGAAATATATATGAAACATAAAATCATATGATTACATTTATGAGATATATAATTCTAAAGACAAACACCAAATATTATGAAACCTCAAATTTAAGGTTTCTAAATAGTGAAATCTCAAAAGTGACAAAAAAATAGTGAAACATATAAGCAATTTAATTCCTCAATGGTTCGAAAATACATCAGATATGTTCTGAATAATTGTCGATTGAATTGTTTATACCAAAATGGAAAAAAGGGAAAAAGAATAGTGTTAAGGTTTTCACTATTAAAAAAACTCAAAATTTAAAGTTTTAAAATTGCTTTTGGAAATGTTTAAATTTTTAAATCTCGTTCTTTTTATTAAAGAATCGTTTTGGAGATGTATTCTAAAGATAGGTTTGGAATCAGTAAACACAAGGTAATAAAATAGATTGAATAACTGCAGAATGTATAAGCATCAAAGTCCAAGCTAAATTATTCTTCCACGTGATCGAAAAGACAATTGAGTTTCCACAATAGAAACACCTATAGAAACACCTAACTCATGAAGCTGTACATTTCCCAAAATCTACTAACGAATAAATGAAGCAAAATCTAACAAAGCACAGAAACAATGCAGATATCTAAATAGCGAGATAGCCAATTGTTCCTTCATTAACAGTGGAGCCATCTTTCCTCGCGATAGGATTTAAGCTTAAGCTGAGTAGATTAGACCAAACTCCGAGCTCAAGAAAGGAAACAGATACCATGAGTAGAGCAGGGCGGAAGAAAGAGAGAGAGAGAGAGAGAGCTCACCAAGAGCTCTTCTTTTTCGAGCCAGAGTAAAAACCCATATACCATTTCACAAACTTTTTCAGACCCGTCTCAAGATCAATCGAGGGTTTATAACCAAGCTCTACTTGGGCTAACGTAATGTTTGCATGAGTGAATTCGACATCTCCATTCCTCGGTAAAGGCATGTTCTTTTTCTTAGCTTTCATCTTCAAAAGCTTCTCCAATATAGCCACAAGCTTAGTTACAGGAACAGGGGAAGTATTCCCCAAATTATATATCCTAAACATCGCAGGACCTTTCTTCTTCCCACCACTACCAGTACTCTTCTCAGCAGTATCTAACGCACCTAAACAACCTTTTACGATATCATCAATGTAAGTGAAATCCCTAGCAACACTACCTTTATCAGGAGACTCAAACACTGTAATGGTTTTCCCTTTGAGAATATCTTTAGTGAAGAAGAAATACGCCATGTCTGGTCTACCCCAAGGTCCATATACAGTGAAAAATCTCAGACCCGTAAGCGATAGACCGTAGATATGGTTATAAGTATGTGCAATTCCTTCACCTGCTTTCTTCGTTGCTGCGTATAAGCTCGCTGGATGATCCGTACGGTCTTTCTCCGAGAAGGGTACTTTCGAATTGAGACCGTAAACGGAGCTAGACGAAGCCCAGATTATCGCAGGTTGCGGATTTGCCGATTTCGATATTTCTAATAGATTGACGAACCCTGCGATGTTGCTGTTCACATACGATCCTGGGTTCTGCATTGCGTAACGCACGCCGGCTTGAGCTGCGAGATGCATCACGTGTGTGAAGAGGACGACGTCGAAGAGCTTTCTGAGCAAAACGGCATCGTTTAAGTCGCCTTCGACAACGAAAACTCCTGATCGCTCTAAAAGCCTTTGTCTCGCTCGTTTCAGCTTCAGATCGTAGTATCGATTGAAATTGTCGAGACCTAGAACCCCATCGCCGCGTCTCCGAAGCGTGATCGACACGTGAGTCCCCACGAATCCAGCTGCTCCAGTGACTAAAACAGTTACACCGCCGCGAGACCTCGGACGAGCGGATTTCCGAACTTGTTTCTCCCAGTGAGAGCCGCCGTATTTTACGGCGGAAGCGGAGAAATCGTTAAGATTCCGGCGAGAAGGAGAAGATGGAGGTGATAAGACGAGGTAGAAGAGGAAGAGAGTAAGGAGAAGCGAAGTCCAAAGCGTTAGTTTCGAGATACGAAAGTAACGGTGGTTGTGAAGAATCCTAAACGACGGAACTTTATCTGTCTTATTCTTTCCGGGAGTGGAAGGAAGACCGTCGAGAAGAGACATTTCCCCAGAGATTCAGAAAATCGGAGAAAATGGCGATTAGGTTAGGTTTGGTTTGAATCGTAGAGAACAAAATTGAGGAACACTACAATAATCTCAAATATCCCATCTTCTGATAAACTCTTGTTTTTTCTTTAAATGAAAAACTCAATTACCTTTGTATCCTTATATAATTTCGGTTTTTATCAACCCAAAATCCTAATAACTCTAAATCAGATCATCCATCCAAATCAACAATCATACTGGAAATATTGGATGTAATGATAAAAAAAGTATCAGATAGTCCAAGTCAAAATGAGCATTTCCCTGGAAAAGAAGAAGAGACGATCTTTTTAACGAAAGTTTAAACAGGAAAAATATATAAAAAGTTTTGTTACGTCATGTAATAATTTAGCTGCCGGGGAAAACATTAGATTCATGTACATATTTAATATAGTAACGCATTAGTAACGATCATGAATGTACATTGCACATTTATACACAATCATTCGGAAAATGTTTATATATTTCCCTCTTTACGTACATGCACCAGATATAACGATCAACGCTTACATTTAGTATACAATCGCACGGATATCATACTAAAATATTTTTAAATTAATAGTAGATAAATTAATAAAAATGATAAAATAATAAAATTTCTGTTCCAAGTTGCACCAACATAAAATCCACAAAAATCGATAAAATCGTAAAAATAACTTTTAGAAACTCCTATGTAAATTTATATTTTCAATTATATCGTAAATTAATACATATAAAAACTAATGTACATATACCTAAGATAATTGACTAAGTATGATTATAGTGTTATTTTTAAGATCAATCTATAATTTTTTATTGCATAATAAATTCATAGTGTTGTTTTATGGAATTACATACAAAGATACTTGTTGTTATGCAACTAATTTTAAATGCGTTATATTACCGTTTTCAATTTTATTGTCAATATTATTAGTCATACTATCTTGTCAAATTAAACTAAACTAATAGTTATTATATTTTAATTTCAGTTAACATGTGAATTCTAGCTTAGATTCTATTATAAAATTAAGTAATATCTTAAAATAACACATTTTAAAGTTTTTGTTGTAAATCTAACATGCTAAAATTAATTTTAAAAGTAACACAAATAATTATCTACTATGAATAAATTATACATAAACTTAAAATATTCTATTTGAGTTCGTTTTTATAATTTAGGGTTTAATTTTAATATTTAAACTAAAATTTTAATGTATTTTAATTTTAAATTTGTGTTATTATTATAAATTTAAACTAATAATTTTTTTAAAACTTAAAAATCCTATTTTAGAGAATTGCCCAAAATATTCATAAGATAAACAACACTGAATGTATAAATTTATTTTTAATAACTTAATCAGAAAACACATTTTTATAAATAATCATTAAATCAATATTCAAATTGAATAAAAATAATTATATAGTAATATACAAATATATCTAAATATACAAATATACAATTATTAAAATATAAAAATAATAAGTAATTTCGACAATAACTATAATATAATTTATCACTTAAACTACACTATATTTATATTATAGTCATTTTACTCGGTGCATATTGCACATACATCGCAGATAAATAACTTTTATATTAAATATTTTTTAAAAAAACATATCTAACAAAATCCTTAAGGGAATTCTCATTAAGTTAATATTTAGCAGTTGGTCGCAATTCCATTACAATTGTCATATGTACCACTAACATTTTGTTTGATTAACTCTGACCATATGTAGAAGAATAAAAAAGGTTTGAGATAGGTTCCTACGGAACTACGTATTTCCAAAATTAGTCCTATTTTGATATGAAATCAATCAGTTACAAGAAAATAACATGTGAGAACTGATAACCATATCTACTTGAAATAACCTGAGTTTGACATCTTCTATAAAGAAGTAATTCAAGACTTTCATTGCATGTTTGAGATGGACCAGAATATTTATATCAATTATAGATAGCTAAGAACATAACACCAAATTATGTAGAATTAGTCAGAGATATCCCAATTCTGTATCGTTGGTTTTCTTGTAATATTTTCTCTTTCAAATACCAATACTGTGAGCCACATAATTTTTTAAATTAAAATTTGTTATGTTTTTGGTGTTTTTTTTATCATACTTCATGTAATGATGTAACAATCCTACATCAAGGCCCATCTAATAATCTACCTTAGTCTTTAGGTATTAACCTTTTTTGATAATTCATATACGGATATACCCATAGTATGGGTACAGATCCAGTTCACAATTTTGGTTTAAAGCATGTACTTTTAAAGCTTTATATGTTTAAAAAGCTTTATGACGAAGTTTGTCTTATTGAAAAGGCAGAAAACTTATACTTTTACGCGGGGATTTCAAAATTATTGAACGTAGTACAGTACATACGCACTGGTTTGTCGTGGACGATTTTTCTATGTCTTTATCTTCCATTGGGAACGATAAGATTCCTTAGCTTCTCACGTAAATGATTTGTTTTAAGGAGACGTACTTATCGATCTGAGCTCACTTTTTTAATTCTTTTTTTTTCATCTCAATATAATACGATAATTCCTAGATAAATTAAGTCTTCACTAACCGAAGCAGCAACAAAACAAAAAAAAGTTCTCCATGGAGCAAAAGAGTTTCTTCCGCCTGATATTTCTCATAGTCACTGCCGGTTTCATCATCTCTTTTACTTCCACTAACTTCTCTCACGCACCTTCGTCGACGACGGGGCTTCTTGACTGCACCGATTCTTCCTCTTCACCTCTTTGTGCCTCAAGAAACTTCCTTTTCCACAAACAAAAACGACCCATTCCTAAAAATGATCCCAAACCAAAAACCAAAAACCATGACCACCTGTCCGATATCCCAAACCACCCTCTGGATCCACTCACGGTGGTCGAGATCAACAAGGTCCGGTCAATCATCTCCTCACACGCGCTCTTCGCTTCTGGTGCACCACACGCGCTCCACTCTGTCGTCCTCGAGGAGCCAGAGAAGAATCTTGTCCTCCTCTGGGAGAAAGGAAACCCACTCCCTCCGAGAAAAGCTTCCGTCATCGCACGTGTTGGCTCCGACACGCACGTGCTAACCGTTGACCTTTCTTCTGGTCGGGTCGATATAGAAGATAGCTCGGTTCGTGTTTCGGGTTACCCGATGATGACTATTGAGGAGATGAACGAAGTCACGTTGGCACCGTTCTCAAACGCGGATGTTAACCGTACGATACTCTCTCGTGGAGTTAATCTAACGGACGTGATTTGCTTCCCAATCGCTAGTGGCTGGTTTGGTAAAAATGAGGAAAGCAGAAGAGTGATTAAAAGTCAGTGTTTCTTAAATCAAGATACGACTAATTTCTACATGCGACCTCTAGAAGGTTTAACTATTCTGATCGATTTAGATACAAAGCAAGTGATCGAGTTAGTTGATAAGGGCCGGGCTATACCCATACCCGGTTCAACCAATACCGAATACCGCTTCGAAAATCTAGCGACGAAACGTGACAAAACCAGACCTGTCAACCCGATATCACTCGAGCAGCCACGTGGTCCAAGCTTCGTAATCGAGGACAACCATCTAGTCAAATGGGCAAACTGGGAGTTTCACTTGAAACCAGACCCGAGAGCAGGTGTGGTTATATCACGGGTCCGGGTACAAGATCCTGAAACTGGAGAGACGCGTGACGTGATGTACAAAGGGTTCGTGTCGGAGCTTTTTGTTCCGTACATGGATCCATCTGACGCGTGGTACTTCAAAACGTACATGGACGCTGGCGAGTACGGTTTCGGGTTACAAACCATGCCGCTCGTACCACTTAACGATTGTCCACGAAACGCAGTGTATATGGACGGCGTTTTTGCGGCGGCTGATGGAACGCCGTTCGTGAGAGAGAATATGGTTTGTGTATTCGAGAGTTACGCCGGCGATATTGGGTGGCGTCACTCGGAAAGCGCCATTACTGGTTTACCGGTTAGCCATTTCGCTTCTCTGTTATAGGCTTCAGTTTTACATAGAAAAAACTCTGATGGTTAAAATTTTAAGATAAGTTAATATATTTTTATTCGAGGAGATAAGGGAAGTGAGACCGAAGGTGACGTTAGTGGTACGAATGGTTGCTTCGGTAGGTAACTATGACTACATCATTGATTATGAGTTCCAAACTGATGGGCTTATAAAAGCTAAGGTATTTTCATTTATACTTTATGTTATTTTCCAAAAAAAAGAAGGAATTTTTTAAGTTTCCGTAGAATAGTGAATGACTAATTCATTTGTCACAAACCACGTATGGACAATTAATGCATGATAGGTTGGGCTTAGTGGAATACTAATGGTGAAAGGGACAACGTATCAAAACACGAACCAAGTGAAACAAGACAAAGAAGGTAATGAAGAAGAGCTACACGGCATGCTTCTGTCTGAAAATGTCATCGGAGTAATTCACGACCACTTCGTTACTTTCTATCTTGACCTCGACGTTGATGGCTCCAACAATTCATTTGTTAAAGTGAACCTAAAAAGGCAGGAGACTGAGCCGGGTGAGTCACCGAGGAAGAGTTACATGAAAGCGGTTAGGAACATTGCAAAAACCGAAAAGGACAGTCAGATCAAGCTTAGTTTGTACGATCCATCGGAATTCCACGTCATCAATTCTGCTAGAACCACCCGGGTTGGTAACCCAACGGGTTACAAGATTGTTCCTAGAGCGACCGCAGCTAGTCTACTTGATCATGATGATCCGCCACAGAAGAGAGCAGCTTTTACAAATAACCAAATTTGGGTTTCTCCGTACAATAAGTCAGAGCAGTGGGCTGGTGGTTTGTTCACTTACCAAAGCCATGGTGATGATACTCTTGCCGTTTGGTCCGAGAGGTGATTACTCACAAAAGACATTCTTATTATTAGTCATATATGGCACTGATTTGGTTTGATTGATTTGATTATTGTTGGTGTGATGCAGAGATAGAGACATAGAGAACAAAGACATAGTGGTGTGGTACACACTTGGATTCCATCATATTCCATGTCAAGAGGATTTTCCGATAATGCCCACAGTTTCTTCGAGTTTCGATTTGAAGCCCGTCAATTTCTTTGAGCGCAATCCAATCCTTAGGGCTGCTCCCAACTTTGAACATGACCTTCCTGTTTGTGGAGCTGAATCTGTTTCTGCTTGAAATAAATGAAGACCGAAAACATAAACTACATAGTAACAATGTTTATGGACTTAAAAATGTAGTAATCGGGTTAATCAATGCATGCGTGTATTTATGGAAGCCATACATGTCGATTCATGTATTAGAATATCTCTTTCAGAGAATATATATGTGTGTGTGTGTAAAGGTAAGTTGCAAAATGACTCGTTACAAATCTACATTGAATCAAATGCAATAATTTATCTGAATCAAATGCAATAACTTGTCTGAATCATATGTCATATCAACCTTTTTGTTACCAGGAGGAATGGTCTTGTAATGTATCGTACTGTATATTTGTTGACTTTTATATTCATCAAATTCACTCTTGTATTATTTGTCGGAAGTGACGATCTTATCGATTTGGCAAATGGCTGGAAAAACATGATTTCTGTATCATAATGCATACTTTTTGTCTTTTTGATGTCGGACCTTTATTCTAGGTAAAAATAAATGTAAATCACTGTTGGTTGATATGAAAAAGAAAAATTTGGTTTACTATCAACTAAGATGCAATAAGTATTGTTCATTTTCTTATACTGCACAAGAATGATTTAAACATGAGAAAACTAGTGATATAAAGCATAACAAATTCTATACATTGTGGGGTTATCGCAGTTTCACTACAATTATCACATACGGAGTAAAAAATACATTTAAAAAATGAAAGTAGTGAATCTAAACATCACATGTTTCTCGTATGATTCACTTTTACAAGAATGTTATTACAAGTGCAATTTTTTTCACTCTGTTTCTTTTGAAAAAAGACATTCATAATTTTATTATATGTTTGTAATCATAGAACTCACAATCCAATATTGATATATATATATATTGATGTATATATCATCCTAAATTCTCCTAGTACCATATAACTACAAGAAATGTTTGTAGTCTTTACACATTACAAACATGTTGCTTAGATATGAATAAAGAAGATAAAAACATTTCACAGTTTTGTTGTATATATGCAAGTTGTTACTTGTTAAGACCATCTCCAATGGTCCCTCATTTTGAAGGTAAACATCGAAAATGACGGAAAGCCATTTCCAATAGTTTATCAATTTAAGAAAAAAAAGAGTATGAATATAAATAGTATTGCATCAAATCTGAGGAAACACTATTCACAATAAAAATAATTTGAGAAAATAGCTTGTTTTATTTGCAAAATAGTCTCTAAAGTTTTACATATTTTTATTCTATATCTAAACAAAATAAATTTTATTTAATATTTCGAAATTATGTTTTCTTAAGATATAATTTTTAAAGTATATTTAGTAGGTAATGATATATATATATATATATAACAAATGATAAAATTCAATACATAATTTCTAACGAAACTAAAAATAAGAAAAAAACTAAAAATAGCATAGGATAATAGTTTAAATTGACTTAATAAAATTTAATGACTTAATCATCTGGTAAACTACTTCCGAGAACACCAAGATCATTACAACATTGCCCAAATGAATTAGATGCAGGAGAAGCTTATTGGTCATTTTGTTGTGTAATCATTTTATATATATAAAATTCGTGTCTGTTTTGGTTGAAAATATACACTAACATTTGATCATAGATGAAATTTAAACTCCTAATGTGTATTTATAAATCCCACTGGATTATGAACACATGCAAAAATTCATAATATTTTATGTAGTCGTTTTAAAATCTAAATTAAATAGATTGTAAATTTAGAATATCAAAGTGTTATTAAAACTCACAACAAAAATGATTTTAGAATATAATTATCATATTCAAAAAAATGAAAGGATAAATTAGAATAAATTCAAACTTATTTTAAATTTATTGTTATGAAAATAATAGAAATAGAGAAAAACTAAACCGATAATTTTTATTATTGAGGAGAAGAAAAGAGGAAGAGAGAGAGGAGTAAAGTACGTATTGTACAATGATGTATAACATCATATTTATAACAAAAATTTGACTTACTAAAGTCGGTAAACGTACTTGTTAAAAATAATCAACACAAAAACGTCTTCAACAAAGATGTTTTTGTTGGCTTTTCAACACTCAACATTGATTATTTATTATTATCGAATTATTGTGTAATATCTCGTTAAAAATTTTATCATCTAAAAATCTAATGGGATAAAAATTATGATAAAAGAAAAAGTACGTCCTCGTCGTTGATAATTATTATTGTTATTGGATGCTACAACATTCACTTATGGGAATGGAGCCGATCTAGCTGGACGAATTTGATGGTTTAACATCACAAGTTCATTATTTTTTTCTGCTACAAAGAGTACTTGCATCAACTCCGAGTAGCGAATATATCCTTTAACCCGATATTACTCTTGTAGGACTATATTTCTAGAATAAAATGTGGAGAGCGGTTTTTCAGTCATATCATAATCGTTCATTTTATCACCACATAACATCATATTGGAAATAATTCCGAACAATGTAGAATTATATTCCCCAACACTTTTATAATCCATAAATCGGAAGTGTAACCAATCATATCGAGTATTAGATAAAATTACAAGTTTCTGATGATCAAACCTATCTCTTAACGTTTGTCAAAGATTCGCATGATATTCTTTCATGATATATTTATTTTTTAACGTATCGTGAAGATGGTGGCATAAAAACACCATAATTTTAGCCTTATTCTCATCTGACATCGTTTCCGATGGATCAATGGATTTGAGAAGCCCATTCGATCTTAGATGCATCTTTGCATCTGATGCCCAAATCATATAATTTTTTTCCAAATACATCGAGGGCAACAATATCAAGCTTTGCCAAGTTTGACATGATATCTATATAAATAATTAAACTAATTGTTATAACATTTTAAGTATCATATTAAAAGTTGTTAATGATAATAAAAACATGTGCATATAATAAAGTAAAAAATAAAAATAATAAATAATCATCTTAGAACGTAATACCATCTATGTGATTGAAGAGATAATGCCTACTATATTATTTCGAGAAGGTAATACCTACCATTCGATTAAAGAAGAAACATAATCTTGCACTATATAAATAATATCGTGGGAGAAGGTATAACTTACCACTCTATGAATAATATTACGAGAAGAGATATAACCTACCATTTCATAAATAATATCGCAGCATGAGGTATAACGTACTGCTCCATAAATAATATTACGGGAGGAGGTATAACTTACCACTTCATAAATAATATCACCGAAGAAGATATAACATATCATTACATAAATAATTAAATTAACATAAGAAAAATAATTTTTTATCTGGATAGAATAACAATACAATATTAAATTGATATTTGGTGAAAATGTGATCGTGTTGATAACGTGTTATGAAAATAATAGAAAACGAAAAAAATTAGATTGATAATTTTTATTACTTAAGAAAAAAAAAAGAGGAAAACATAAAAGAATAAATTATATAATGATACATATCATTATATTTATAGTCGAAGTTTACCAATTTTAAAAAGTCAATAAACTTAAATTTGTTAAAAATAATTAATGCAAAAAGTCTTCCCCAAAGACGCTTTTATTGATTTTTTAACATTTACATCATTTTTTGAGGTGACAAATAAAGATAATTATTGAAGATGCTAATATCTCGCCTAGCAATGTCAAAAAAAAAAGTGGTCCTCCTTCAATAATTTTGCTTACCGAAACTGATATTTGAATTTTGAATTTTGAATTTTACTCAGAACGGCAATGCAACAAGAGAGGGTATTGAGCTTCACGACAGTCCCCAAATCCAACACGTGACCTTTTCAATAAATTATTGCATTTGATGAATATGAAGACGAAGTATCACTTCAATAACCACATCCTCTTCATGTATAAATTAAACACATCCATTACTTTTAGCATAACACTCCCACAAATAAAAGATACACAAACTAGAAAGTAGAGAGAGACTCTATCCACACAAAGGAGTATACAAACTAAAAATTAGAAAAAAAGATTGAAATACAAACACATCTGCATCATCTTATTGCCAAATATAAAGACTTTAGCTTCTATATATAAAGATTCGAATCGGACAGCCTAGGAACTGGCAAGACAACAAGGGGTGTCTTGATCTTCAAGACAATCCCAAACTTCTCTTCTAAATGCACCACATTTCCTTCTGGAATCTTCCAATCGAAAGAATGCAATAGCGTCGCTAGAGTGTACAAAACCATCTTCTCGGCGAGTGTTACACCGACACAAATTCTCCGACCAGATCCGAACGGAAGAAACGTAAAATCGATTCCAGTGAAATCACAAAACTTATTCTCAAAAAATCTCTCGGGACGAAATTCAGTTGGATTCTCCCACACGTTTGGGTCTCTATGTATAGACCAAACATTGATGAATATCTTAGTATCTTTAGGGATGGTGTATCCGCCCACCACCGCTGTTTTGGCCGGACGGTGAGGGACTAACAAAGGAATCGTTGGGTGAAGTCTAAGTGTTTCTTTCATAATGGCTAATATATAAGGAAGTCTCGTAATGTGTGATTCTTCAACAATGTTGTTTTTGCCTACAACTTCGTCTAGCTCTTGTTGCGCTCTCTTCATCAACTTAGGGTTGCTTATAACCTCGGCCAACGCAAACTCTATTGTGTTTGTCGATGTATCAGTGCCACCAATCACCATATCCTTCACATACATATAACAAACATCATTTTCATAAACAAAGAAACAAATATATATATTCTCGTGTGTTTTCTTATCAAATGATCTTAAGACTAATCCACATAGCATGCATCTGCCATCTAAGCAGAATGATTCTGCCAACAGTCGATCCTGAATTCAAAAAATCTATAGAGAAAAAAGTAGATTGGTTTTATATATTTTTATAAAATAAACTATTTTAGAAAGCCGCAATCTGGAAAAAAAAAATATGCCACAAGCTTATGTTTGGTCTACTTGTAATTATGTTAGGTTTTGATTACAAAATCTATAGTCTCTTCTTTAAAGGAATACTAGAATATTATCTGTGTTATGCACGCTAAAATTAATTTTTTAAATTTTTTTATTATTTGAATGAAAAAATTATAAATATATTTTAATTTAAAATATTATATATTATAAAAGAATGATATGACTATTATTATATATTATTCAAATAATATTACATTATTTTATAGTTGTTTTTGCGATACGTTAATCAAAAATATATTTATAAATTTTTTAATAAAATATTTAAAACATATTTTTAAATTAAATTAATAAAATTAGTAGTTTTAATTAATTTTGTTATGTTATAGAATCTACTTATATATATAGTAGTCATACTAAAAAATAATTATTAGTTATTCAAATTTAATATTACAAACAAATGATATAATATAAAATTTTATTTGTAAATATATTGATTGTTTGAAAACAAAAAAAAATTGAGTGATATAATTTCTATATGATTTGTGATTTAGATATGCCGACTATATTATTACACAATATATATATATATATATATATATTTCTATAAAACAATTATTACTACAATATATTGAATTTAATTATTGAGTTAAAAAGTAAATTTGCATATAATATAAAAATAGAATTAAATAGTGTTAATGAAGTTTCTATATCTATAAAAATTCGACATATTTATTTTCCTTATATATGTGTACAATAATTAATTATTTATGTAAAAAACAATCTTCTATTTTTAAAATTGGCGAGTAATTAAATGTATAATTTACTAACTCAAAATTTCCTAATTTTTGAATCTTCGTATATTTGAAAATTAAATAGTATTTGGAAACTCATTAAATTCTATAATTAAGTTATCTAATTAAGATGTTTAGATAATAAAATAAATAATTTATATTTAAAATTAAATTAATTAGTAAAATTGTTGAGAGTGAATATGGTGATGACACCTAAGCAATTTTCACTCTCAATGCTTCTCCTTTAATATATAGTAGATATATATATATATATATATATATATATATATATATATATATATATATCTATTACACGTAAATACAATGCAATTTTTTATAAATAAAAACTGATTAAATTTTACCCATTAAAAATGAAATAAGGTGTTTGGATTTTCCAATTCTAATTTAAGATTTAGATTTTTTCAAATAAGAAATGGTTTTATTCATTTTCTGAAATTGTATATAACAAAGTAAGAATTCTTTTTGTACTTAATAAACATTAATAAATATGGCTCAGTCATCCAAGTTACTCTTGAATAATCTGCTGCAAATGGTAGTTATGTCTTGTATTGGTATATTATACAATGCATATGGAACAACATCTATTTACTTCATATCTCGTGATGCAAATATTTTAAAATGGATAAAAATTAATTGCAAAACAAATATACGATTGTATGTACTAATGTGATACTTTATTATATATACTATTTTTATATATAGTATAATTTTTTACTATTTTGTGAGAATCTAAAAACACAAATGAGGAAAGAGTAATAACTAAATTAAAAAAAATATTTTTACCATAATTCTTTTTATATGGGAAGTGAGTTAATACGTGAGTCAATACCCACGTCTTAACATAAATGCCTTTGATTTACTTCCCAACGTTCAAAATCCTAAATTCCTAATGACATTGCCAAAAGAATTCCCTTTATATAAAGAAAGCAATAAGTACTTCCACACACCAATCTTCGTTTTCCAATTCTGTAATATTCAGAGATTTTTTCTTCGATTCTCCTTAAATTCCTAGATTTCTATATATTCATTACATAGCTTTATTCATTTCCTCCCCAGTTGTCACAAACACACAAAGCAGAAACCCTATTCTCAGATCTCACCGCTTCAGAAACCATGGCGACGATCCTCAAAAGTCTCTGTTTTTCTTTCATCATCCTCTCTTCTTTTGCAACTTTCTTCACCGTCGCTGATGCACGAAGGTTTTACGTCGGGGGTAACGGCGTTTGGGCTGTAAACCCTCAGGAGAATTACAAAACTTGGGCTGAAAGAAACCGTTTCCAAGTCAATGATACACTCTGTATGTTTCTTTTGTTTTGGGTTCTAGTTATGGAGTTTACTTTGTCTATGGGACTGACAAAAATAAAACTATTGAATCTTTTGCAGATTTTAAGTATGCGAAGGGATCAGACTCAGTGCAACAGGTGATGAAAGCAGATTTCGACGGCTGTAACATTAGGAATCCGATCATGAACTTTGATAATGGAGAAGCTGTTGTAACGCTTAATCGATCTGGTCCTTTTTATTTCATTAGTGGTAATGAAGATCACTGTAAAAAAGGACAGAAGTTGATCGTTGTTGTCCTCGCCATCAGAAATCAACCGACGCATCCCATTTCTCCGGCCAAACCTCCGACATCAGTCCAACCTCCAAAATCGCATTCCCCTGTTTCCCCACTTGTGCCGGCCAAATCTCCATCGATGGCACAACCACCGAAATCCCCTTCCCCTGTTTCACCAATTTCTCCATCGAAACCTCAGCCTCCAAAATCTACTTCCCCTGTTTCTCCCATTGCTCCAGCGTCCTCTCCATCGAAGTCGCACCCGCCGAAATCCTCTTCTCCCGTTTCACCGATTGCTCCATCAAAACCCCAACCACCGAAATCCTCTGTTTCTCACTCACCGGTTGTTGCCCCTTCGCATGCTCCATCGACGTCTCCGGCTAGTCCTCATCACGCTCCAACTTCTCCACCATCTTTCTCGCCATCACCTTCTGATACACCTCCTTCCTCCATTAACATTACGTCGCCTGCACCTGCGCCAAGTCACAAGAATTCAGCAAGTGGTATGGCCGTTACTTCGGTTATGACTTCAGTACTAAGTTTGGCTTTTACTGTTTTGATGTTCGCTTAAGATTAAATAAATTGTTTTCGTGTTTGGTTTGGTTCTTCTGTTCCTGAATTTTATTATTTGTCGTAAGTCCTTCTGTTTATTCTATTTCTTCTTATTGTCGTAATTTCGCATTATTGTTTGGACTGTAGTTTTTTTGGTTACTAATATTAGTGCTAAGCTTTATATCATTCGACTAATGACTGATATGATCTCGTTGAAATTAATACTCGAACGTGACCTTTAAGAGACACTATTTATTAACCAACACACTTAATTACGAAATTGCAAAAATCTAAAAGAACAAAATTTCTGATATTAATTAAGGTAAAAAAATAACAAGGTTGACGCATTAATATAATAAAAATCATTGGTATTTATGGCCGGTCATTAAGTTAGTGTTGGTTATACAGCTCATAACTTTAAATGAAAGAATATTAAATTCTGATTCAGATATCTCAAATTTAATTTTGTTTCCTTATGAATATATTTTTCAATATTTCACTACCAATAATGGATTTCAGTGTAACTATATTGTCAAAAGATGGTATTTCTTCGGGCAAACCTCCAAAAATACATAGTATTGGCATAAAATACAGATTTATTTAGGGTTCGACAAATTATCTGGATGTATCCACGTGGACTTGAGATGTTAGATAGTTCCTAGTATCACGATATAATTGAACTATAGTATGAATTCAAACTTTTGAGGCAGAAGTACTTGCTCCATCCTAAAATTAGTTGTATAATTTTAAGTTTGAATTTGCTTATAGGAATTGGTAAGTGCTAACTATTATCCTCCTTATTTGAAATTCTTGCATTAAATTGTTTTTCTTTTTAAAGTGAAAGGCTTATAAATTCAAAGGCCAATTTATATTGCATAAAATAATCATGTGTTAAAATTCGAATGTTTTCAGATGCTTTGCCTGAAATTTATATATATATATATGTTTTTTGATTTGCCAAAGTAAGGTTTTTAAGGTAAAACGGTCGCTTCACGTGTCTAATGCTATGGGAACAAAAAAACAAATCTGAGAAAGCCACTTCTTTTGACATTCTTGTGTTATGTACTCATTAAAATAGGATTATAATTAATGGATATTTATAAAAAATAAATATTTATTTAAATTTATTTATTAGATTTGATATTAATGAGTTTAAATTAGTATTTATTTAAAATTTATTTATTAAAAAGATTTTGTTTTAAAAAATAGATAGCTTATTAAACTCATTTATATTTTAATTTTATTAAATAAAAATGATTCAAAAATATATTTTATAATAAATAATTAATAATCTCTTGTAAAAAATAAAGAATAAAATCATATTTTGATAAAAAAACTATAAAAATATAAAATTATGTTTTTGGCAAAAAAATGCAAAATTATATTTTTGACGAAAAATATGGAATTATGTTTTTAACAAAAAAAATACAGAATCATATTTTTGGCAATAAAATATAAAATTACGTTTTTGAAGAAAATACAAAATTATTTTTTTGGTAGAAAAATACAAAAAAATACAATATTATGTTTTTGGTGGGACAATACGAAATTAGACGAAAAATATAGAATCACGTTTTTGGTAAAAAAATGTTGAATTATATTTTTGGGGGAAATTTTTAAATTATGTTTTTGATGAAAAAATGTTGAATTACTTTTTTGGTAAAAAATATTTTTTGCCAAAAATACAAATCAAGTGATTGGATAAAAATGTAGAATTTTAACGAAATGTAAAATTAGGTTTTCAAGTGGAAAATATGAAAAGAAATTTTGGCAGAAAAATATAAAATTAGGTTTTAAGAAAAAACCTATAACTGAAAATATTATTATTAATATATATATAAATGAGTTAAATAGAGATAAATGAGTTAATGTAATTATAATAAGATTAAATGGTCTACTGTATTATATTTTTAAAATTAAATGGATATTAATAAATTAAGATTGAGTTTAAATGGGTTGAGCTGTAAAAATGAAATGGGTTACTCATTTTAACATCACTAATATCTAGGAAGAGTGAAAGCTTATACATTGAAACAAACTATCACATTTTATTCATCCCCAAAAGATTTCTGACATCATAATATTTCACCATTAAAACATCCATGCGCTTTGGCAATATTGTCAAAAACTAGTATATGAAAAGGTAACATCTTTAGTAACGCTACAAATGAAAACAAACATGTACCGACTGAAATGTGAAGGAGACACGAGTCTGAAGTTAAGAGAGTGATTGATTGGAGAAAAGACGAAAGCTCAGTTAAGACACAGTCACACAGCTCGTCTACTTACGTGTCAGTACGCAATGAAATCTGCCAAGTGTCTACTTACCGTTTCAAAACCTCATCGAAGATGACTAGTTGTTAAATTTGGTGCATTATGACCTAAACATGTGATCCATGGCTTATTGTCAGGATAGCTTAAGCATTCCCAAATGGAATCATCAACATTAACATACAAAAGAACACAAAGAGATTATCAGAATAACAGTGGATTGTTTGATTTGTAAAAGAGTTGAATGAGGTTTTGAAATGAAAGAGAGATGGTTTTGAATATTTCATTGATATCGTTTCAACAAGTTTACAACTGAATTTATAGATGTTATTACACAATGGCAATTCGACAGCTGTTCTTCTTGTCATTACTCTCTAGGGATTGAAGACAACTGAACCTGTTATTCAAGGACAGTGTCTGCAAAGGCTTATTGGCGTTTTCCCTCTGAACTAGTCGTGCAGAACACAGCAAAGAGCCGTTGCTCAGAATTTGCAGAACTGCAGAAGACTGTGCAGATGCAGGCTCCGTAGACTTCAGCTGAATGGGTCTGTTGCTGCAGTTGGGCTTTTCTGATCTGGGCTTGCAAATTCGGTTGGGCTGAAGTTGAGGCTGAGTGGCATCGACATTTTCAGGTAACTCACTCTTTTGTTGCTCTGTTTTAGTGATTGCAGAACAGAGCATCGACATGCTTGTTGTATGATGACTAACATCCCCCCTCAAACTTGAGGTGGGGGAAACACCAACTCCAAGTTTGTTGCGAAGATCGACAAAGGCTGGCCGTGGTAACGATTTGGTGAAGATATCCGCTTTTTGCTCTGAAGCTGAAACATGTCTTGTTTCAATTAGCTTGAGTGCAACTCGTTCCTTTATATAGTGGTAATCAAGATCAAAGTGTTTGGATCGTCCATGGAGAGAAGGATTTGTTGTGAGGTAAACCGCAGACAAATTATCACAATTGATGATTGCTGGTCCTGTTTGAACAACATTCAAATCTCGCAGAAGGAAAGAAATCCAAGTGATTTCTGCTGCAGTTTCTGCCATAGCCCGATACTCTGTTTCTATAGAGGATCTAGACACTGAAGATTGACGTTTTGCACACCAAGAGACTATGTTGGAGCCTAGGAAAGTGCATAAACCTGTTGTGGATCGCCGGGTTTCTTTGCATCCAGCCCAGTCACTGTCGCAAAAGGCAGTGACTTACATTTTAGTGTTTTTCTTGATATGAATGCCCATTGGAGTTGTTCCCTTGAGATAGCGAAGTACTCTTTTCAATAAGGCAAAGTCTGAGTTGGTGGGACTATGCATTCTTTGACATACCAAGTTGACTGAGAATTGAAGATCCGGTCTTGTGAGAGTGAGATATTACAGCTTCCCAGCCAAGCTTCTGAAATAAGTGGGCTCTGGAAACAGTTCTGAACCAACTGGAGTTGAGTCAATCTTGGATGGCAGTGGCGTAGGCATGGGATTGCAGGAAGCCATATTGGCTTGATGAAGTATATCTTCTGCATACTTAGATTGACTTAAGAACATTCCATTTTCATGATGTTCAATTTGAATTCCTAGGAAGTAATGTAAGTTTCCCAAGTCCTTCATGGAAAACCGTGTGCTTAGTGCCTCCACAAGGTGATTGAACAAGCTTGAATCACTTCCTGTCAATATTATATCATCAACATACATTAGAAGAATGAGTGTCTTACCTTGTTGATGATAAATGAACACGGAAGGATCTGACTTGCTGTACAGAAAACCATATTCCAGCAAGAAAGTACTGAATTTGTCAAACCAAGCTCTAGGAACTTGTTTGAGTCCATAGATTGCCTTGTTTAGTTTGCACACATAGGATGGATGCTTTAAGTCCTCAAAGCCAGCTGGTTGCATCATATATATATATCCTCTTGTAGTTCTCCATGTAGAAAGGCACTTTTTACATCAAGTTGGGTGACACTCCAATCTCTTGAAGTTGCTAAATTAAGAACAATTCTTATTGTTGATGATCTAACCACTGGACTGAATGTTTCCAGATAGTCTACTCCAATCTCTTGAAGTTGCTAAATTAAGAACAATTCTTATTGTTGATGATCTAACCACTGGACTGAATGTTTCCAGATAGTCTATTCCTTCTTCTTGGTGGAATCCTTTGGCTACTAATCTGGCCTTGAATCTGTCAATAGAACCATCTGATTTTAGCTTTAGTCGAAACACCCACTTGCAACCAAGTATCTTCATGTTGTCAGCTGGGGGAACTAAGTGCCAAGTATTATTCTCCTTCTGAACTTCCATTTCTTCATTCATAGCAGCTAACCATCGAGGATCTTTCTTGGCAGCAGTTACTGTTTTAGGTTCAATAGGTGCTGTAGAGTTTGTGTTTAAGAGATACCTCGAATTTGGTTTTAAAATTCCTGCCTTTGCCCTTGTTCTCATGTGATGATTGTTCACCACTACAGGCGTAAGTGGATCTTTAGCAGCTGGACTTGATTCTGCTGGATGATGTTCTGAACTATGTTCAGATTCCTCTTCTGAATTTTCAAAATCAGCAGCTTCATTTTCATAGTTCATTGGAGTGTTTCTTGCTGTTTCATTGCTATTTGTGATAGTTTCTGCATTTCTCACAGGTGGAGCCACTACTATGACTGGAGGATTTGCTAAATTCATGAAGGAAAAGTTTTCTGTTGCTGTTTTCTCCTGCTTGTCATCACTTTGAGTAGCTGATTGCCATGCTTGAAGTAGAGGTGTGTTGTAGTTGGGAACCAGATGTTTATATTTTGAGACAAAAGGTTTTCTGATACCATGTAAAAGAGTTGAAAGAGGTTTTGAAATGAAGGAGAGATGGTTCTGAATATTTCATTGATATCGTTTCAACAAGTTTACAACTGAATTTATAGAGGTTATTACACAATGGCAATTCGACAGCTGTTCTTCTTGTCATTACTCTCTATAGATTGAAGACAACTGAACCTGTTATTCAAGGACAGTGTCTGCAAAGGCTTATTGGCGTTTTCCCTCTGAACCAGTCGTGCAGAGCACAGCAAAGAGCCGTTGCTCAGAATTTGCAGAGCTGCAGAAGACTGTGCATATGCAGGCTCCGTAGACTTCAGCTGAATGGGTCTGTTGCTGCATTTGGGCTTTTCTGGTCTGGGCTTGTAAATTCGGTTGGGCTAAAGTTGAGGCTGAGTGGCATCGACATTTTCAGGTAACTCACTCCTTTGTTGCTCTGTTTTAGTGATTGCAGAACAGAGCATCGACATGCTTGCTGTATGATGACTAACATGATTCTGATGAAGCGATAATAACTTGAGTTAACAAGAGACCTTTCTCACCTTCTCAAATTGTAATATTTGATTTGGTAACGAACATTCCCTGTTCCTTTGTACCACATAGTGCACCGTAATGCCTGCCACCCATTACTAGTTTTGCAAATCCCAAACAAAAAATGTTCATTTCAATGGATGACCTCAGACATTTGATGATATATGAACCAAAAAGACTTACTGATGATGAGATCATGTGTAAGATTTGAGGTTTTTTTTAGATATTCTCTGACCAAGAATAAAGCATCAATAACAAAGACTGACTTCAAATGTTGAAGGCTAACCTTTGGCATATCAACTTTCTCTTTCCCAAATCCATTGCAATGTCATAAGCTGATCACGAACTCAAACAGAAATGCAGCCCAACTTCGGAATACCCAAATTCAAATTCAATAGTTTTAGCAGATATCCAGAGAAAAACGCAAAGAAAATGATGAGTCCATGCTAGAAACCAGGCAAAACCAACACAATATACAGCCTCTACGACAGCAAAAACGCCGAGTTCTAAGCTATGCTGCATTGGAACAGATACGGGGACAAGAAACGGGGATGATGGTAAACGCAAAAAATTTAATATTTATAAATATGGTATAGAGACGGCTATTATATATAAAAATAATTTTAAATAATTAAATAGAAAAAATACACTTAATCTTATATAAATAATTTTAAATAATTATATAATTTAATTTGATTAAATAAAATCATATTTATATTTTATATAAACTTAACAATATTCTAATAAGTTGTGAAATAATAAAACTATTATTCACAAAATATTAATAGTTATATTAAATAACCAGACAAAAACTAGTAAATTTTCCTTTTTAAAATAAAAAACTAGTAAAAACATGTTAAAACTAATTTTTCCTTTTTTATATTAAAATTTTTAAATTAAATTCACTTGTCACTTGTAAATTTAATAAAAGTTTGCCGCTATTTCTTCTCTTTTTCAGTTTCCACAAGATCTCATTTAGATCCTCAATCCAAAACAAAGATCAAATTTTTTTTAACTCTAGTGTTTCAAAATTTTCAAAATCAGAATTAGGTGCAATTTTGGTTGATCCATATGATCCCACAAATTAGATGAATGTTTTTCATGTGTCTCTAACTTTCTGTGACTTCTAAGAAACTTCTTATTCCCCATTTTGTATATTCACCCTTAATTTTTCCTTTTACGGATGTGCAACAGTCTGATTGAAACAACTAAAACCTTAGCATTCATGACATTTAAATTTTCTTCACCATCAATTGAGAAACCATTGATCACTGGTGAATTATTTGACGAATGAGACAGTAACCCCATTTTATAGTTATGTAACCTACTAACTAGTTCATCAAAGGTCATGGTTTATGTACCAAAATCAATCTATAACAGTCTTTATTTAGATAACCACTCAACAATTTCTATTTTGTACTACTAAATAAATATTTCTTTAAACCAGTAAAAACAGATTAACACTATTAACATTTTTGTAGTAAATACTCCATCGGTTCCTAAATGAAAGATGTTTTAGTTTTTTTTTTGTTTTGTAAAGATAGATTTTTCTAAATTTTTGATGCATTTTTTGTTAGTTAGTAATGATAAATTATAAAATTCAAAAAAAATAATTAAATATACTGAATTATTATTAGTTTAGAATTATAAAAAATTGTTATTCACAAAATAATACATTTATAGCGAAGTTTAAATTTGTTTCCTTAACATGTGTGAAAACTCTAAAACATCTTTTATTTAAGAACATATAAATATTTCTTAAAACCATTAAAAACAGATTAACACTATTAAAATTGGTTTGATAAATGTGATATTCCTTTAAATTTTATTTGAAAATTTTGGATAACCAGTAAAATGAACTACACAAAACTAAAAGTTATATGATAAAATATCTAAACTTTTAAAAATATTAAGATCAATTTGGACTTAAATTTAAATAATATAATATGAAAAACATATGACAACTGAAAATTGTTAATCTAAATTTCGGAATTTTTAGACAATGTGAATTAGAAAAGCGACAAATTCAAAGTGGAGTTTGCTTGTAATAAGAAGCAAAGATAATTCGCCTTTTGCTTGGTTTTCAACTCTCATCATAACGGATTACTTATTTCGTCTTTTACTCTTTCTCTCTACCTTTTCTTTCTCCACAATTTTTTAAGATTTGTTTGTCCTTTCAAGTCAAAAGACAAAAGCAACAGAAGAACAGTCTTTTACTCTTTCTCTCTACCATTTTTTTTCGTTTCCTTAGAATTCAAATGTAGAAGAAGAGGAGAGAAAGTCCAAAGAAATGAATAGTATAAGGCCAAACGTGCCTCCATGATTTACTCCATCAAATTCAAAGTCATCACATCGAAATGGTCCATACTACGTATCGTACCTGGTCAAAATTTTCTTTCAAGAGTCTCTACTTTAAATTGTCTCTTTGAAAGTTTCTACTATTGTTCAGGATATGTAAATGTTTCATATTACTAGTCAAACTTCAATACTTATTGACAATGACAATTCACTTCACGTATTCATGTTTTCCAATCGCAACGAACAAATTTTCATAGATTTTTTTGAAGCAAAGACAATTTACAATTTGACATAAAACAGATTTTTATTGACACAAAGTCTATGTCTTAAATTTGAACATAGACATGATTCATCTCGATATTGAGTGGGACACAGTGAACTGCACATTCATATGAGCAAAACTATGAAGGATTTTTAATCAAAGAAGAAAAAAAATATTTTTATAAAATGAGTATCATCATGAATATATATATATATTTGTACCTTCAAATTACACATTTTTAATTATTGAGATAAAAAATTTGAATAAACCGCACAAATTTTTTACAGTCATCCCATTTCTAAGAATAGATAAAGAGAATCCAGGAATATTTTAATTTGATATAATATGAATATAGAGACATGTAATCGGACATTGTAATTATGGGTTAACCGGAAAAAGAGGAAGAAGAAGTGGCTGAGAGTCTCTAGGAGTTGAAACTGGAGAAGGATGAAGATAAAAGCCTTTCTCAGCAATGGCTTTGTCTTCTTCAGATGATGAATTCCCTAACGACAAAGGCGATGACTTGTTGAAAGGGTCATCGTTGCTTCTCAGTGGCGTCACGGGGCTGTATAGCCCTAGCTTCGGAAAATCAAGCATGCTTGGAGACAGAAGAATATTTTCTGATGATCTGTTCCTCGGAGAGAATGTCGGGCTTTGATGATGACTAAGGTTTCCGCTTGATAACATCAATCTTTGAGAATTTTGAAGCCTTAAAGTATTGATCATTAGATCATTCTTAGCAAACATGTTGTTGTTGTTGTTGTTGTTGTTTTGTCTTCTCTCGTAGAGCTTGAAGCTGTTAGTTTTCCTGATGGGTGGAACCGTAAAACATCCTTTGTTGTTGTTTGCAAGAGAGGGAGCTTCGTTGCGTTTTCCGGTGGTGGGATCGGTTGATGAGCCGGTGAGCATCTGAACGACTTGTTTGAAGTTGGAAGTGTCTGCTTGTACAAATGTTGTTGGATAAGGATTTGAAAGATGTTGATGCTTTTCATGATGATGATGATGATGAGGAGGAGGAGGAGATGCTGTCTGAGACTGAAACCTAGAAGAGGAGATTATGGGAGGTGGGTTTTGCATGTGTTCTGGTTTTGAAGGCATGGATGATATTGAAACCTCCATTAACTATAGATTTCTCTGTGTCTTGTTTATGTGTGTGTCTCTCTCTGTTTGTGTGTGTGAGAGAGAGAGAATATAGAGAGAGACAGCACTGTAGAAAGAGAGAGAAGAATGAATATTGGTGGTGATGTGAATAATGTGTAATGTTGTTCAGTTTTGTCGTGCGGCGACAATTAAAAAGACTTTAAAAGTGACGTGTCATTAATTTTCTTTTCTCTAAGAAATTAAAATTCTCTCAAAAACCTAAGTTGGTAGATTCGTGTTCCAAAGACTATGTAGTCTGTTTCGTATATATATATATATATATATATTATCAAGTGTTTGAAAATATCTACTAAGATAATTTCTAGATAATTGGGTGCGGAGATTATATTTTTAAAATGGCATATGAAAAACATATAATTGTTTAGAGGTGTTATATAATTGCGCAAAATATAAATAAATCTTAGCTTTACTCAATCAGATTTAATTACACATTCGTGTTTTGTCATTTCACTCTTTTCACATAAATTAATAAATATTTTAAAAAATTTATTATAAATTTAATTTACAAATTAATCTTTAAAATTCTTCAGTAAATGGAAGTTAAATTAAATAACTTTACACCAAAAATCTAAAATAACATTTATTTTATAACAAAAGAATATAAACAATATTTAATATGAAACGAAAAGAGTATGCATACTATTCATCTTGAATTATTTTGTAATTCTATGATTGCCACTTATATGCATCCACTTGTTTCATTACCCAAAAAGGAATATCAAATATTCTAGCGTGTATGAATAAGCATAAATGAAATGTTGACAAGACGTTGTTCTAAATTATTTCATTTCAATTTGTATGGTATTAATATGTAAGGTCAATTCATCGAAATGATGTTGAACTATTTTTTGGTTTTACTAAAAAAACGTTTTAATATCAAGTTACCAATAGAAAATGCAATACAGATATTCTATAAAAAATAAAAGGTACCTCAGTGCGAATATGTTCTTTTCATTGTGAGTTACAACAACATTTACACAAATTAGTGTGAGTACACGAGGAACAAGAGAAGAAATGGAGATAGTATCCAATCCATTTTTGGGTTTAAATTACTTTTATTGTATAGAAAAACAACAAAAATAAGAAGCCACAAAAAAAGTATGATAAAAGTAAAAATTGTGGGGACTGGAATTCTTCAATTTGGTGAAAAATGTCGTCTCTCCATGAGGGATCAAATTCTTTCAAACTTTAAATCATTAATGTCTTCTAGAACCCAAGTGGTTAAAAAGTTTCCTTCTTATATTATTACATAACGATGCAAAGTGAAATTTATATTATTACATAAGGATGCAAAGTGAAATTTTGTGTTTAGGTTATTTAAATATCAAATTTTTTAATTAGTCATTTAAATAATGATCTATAGTTGACTATATCAAAATTAATACTAAATTAATATCAAAATTAGTTATAATGATGATGCGGCATTTCGGTTTTCAATTTTATTTAGTTAAAATAAGTAACAAAGTTAACGGTGTTAGTTTTTGTATTAATGTTGATTAATCACATACTTAAATCGGTACAATCAACTAAATAACGTTATTTAAATGGTTTATTAAAAAATTTGGTGATATTGCAAAAACAAAATTTAAATATTTTAATGACTATTTTTTCATATATATATATATATATCATATTTTTGTATATAACATTTAGAGTAACAAAGTCTTGTCGAGGTAAAATTACTTTACATAGATCTGTACATAAATATCACAATGAGCAAAATGCACCAGAAAATCTGAAAAAACAATGCAAAATGAGGAAATTGATTTAAGTTTCAGATCAAATTCAGTTCATTTCGACTTCAATGCATCCGATTACTGGATCTTATTTTAACGATGTTTTCAGATTGTTAGGTGTTTTTGTGAACTTTAAATCCTAAATTGAAAATAATGGGTTTGTTTCAATATACATAACATTAAAAATAAAATAAAATTATAGACATTTACTGTTCAATTACGGTTTAGTTATTCCGTCTAAAATTTTGATGCCATACAACAAACATTAATTTGAAGGTTTGAATTGTTACTATTATAAATTTTGAAATTTATAATGTCAACGAAATTTAAAATGTTAGTGAAAATAGCTTTTTCAAAATTAATCTATATATAGTTTCATGCATTCATTTATATAAGATATGTATGTTTAGTTATTCACACATTGATTATAGTTTCATGCATTCACTTAAAGTTTAAGCTGTATAGTTTCAAATATTCACTTGTTAATAAAAACTATATTATTTTAGGAGTTTAAGTTAAACCCATGTTCTGCATGTGAGTTTAGGCTTACATGGATATGTATATATTTTTAACTAAGAGAATATTAAAATACACAAATGGCTTGAATCGAAATCCATTTTTTTTTAGCTTTCAGATAGATTTGATCTATCTAATTATTATTCGGGTAGAAAAAGAAAAAAAAACATAAATTATTTTGGAACGTGCTTCTCATCTGTTCATGCCGGTCTTTTCCTTAATGGTCTCACTCGCACCTTCGTTCATCTGCTGTCCAGTCTATGTTTTGTCCAAAAAACATTAATTAATTTCACTCACTCATAAATACGTAACTATTTCACCCACATGCACAATTTTTGTCCATAATCTCTTGGGATCATTCATTAATAATACCATATTTAAAAGGGCAAATGATTAAAATAGCATTATTTCAAGTTTTTGTTCCAAATATAGTATTAATTATTTAAATTTCTAAAAATAACACAAATTTAATAATAAAATAATTAAAAACGTATTTCTAATGAAAAAAATTTAAACCCTAAATTAGAAAAAATGAACCCAAACATTATGTTTTAATTTTATATATAGTTTATTTAAGGTAAATAATTATTTTCATATAACAATTTGTACTATTTTTGGAATTTTTTGGGAATTAAAATATGAGTATATATATATATATATATATAAATATATATAAATATAAATATATATATATATATATATTTTGATAAATATAATTTCTTTATATTTAAAGTATATATAAATATTATATAAAATTAAATTATTAGTTTTTTAAGTTAAAAAAATTAAATTTTATTTTGCAATTTTAACGAGAACACACTATTTTGTGATTTTTCAAGAAAATGTTACTTTACAGTTTTGAAAAAATATCATTATACAGATTTAGCAAAAAAATGATATTTTGTAGTTTCGGTGATAAATTGTATTTTGCATGAAAACACTATTTTGTATCTTTTGCGAGAAAATATTATTTTTAAATTTGGCAAAAAAAATACTATTTTGTGGTAAAATATTAGTGAAAAACGTTATTTTTTATTTACTGGAAAACCATAATTTTACGGTTTTATCTAGAAACTTTTTTAGTTTAAAAAAACACTTAATTTAAAATTAAAATAAAATAGGGTTAATTTTTTATAATCCAAATGCTTTAAACATGATATTAAATTAATCTTATAATTTTTCTACATAATAATTCAGAATTAAAATTTAAATATATTTTAACAGATTGGGTTTTTTAAACCGACATTTTCTGATCTTTCTTTTAAAATAAAACTTAGTTGTCTTTTTAAGAACTTTTTTAACTTTGTAATTTGAGAAGAAAGAGCATTACGAATAGTTTTTAGAGAAATACTCTATATTAGCACTAAATTATGTTTTAATGACAAATATAGGACTCAATATAAAAATTTACTAATATAACATTTTGACCAATTAAAAAAGATTTTATTATCCTCTAATTAAAACAAAGAGTTGAATAGCTAATTTAGTTAAAATAAAATGTTTATATGTCAATTAGCTACCACAACATATTGGTAATACACTCATTGTTTTACACATATGTCAAAGGTTCGATCCTCTTAAACTGATATAATTTTTATATTTTAATTGAGCAGAAGAATATATATTAAACAAGAGGATTTATGTTGATTCACTACTGTAGCGTATTGGTTACATATCTTCTTGTTATAATTAATAGTGCATGATTCGATCTCCCTCATTACATTTTTCAATTTTTTCTTTAATTTAATTATTTTATTTAGATAAGATTTCTTTAATATTAAGAATTCTTTACTGAATTTAGGTTAGCAGTCATATTTTATGCATAATTTAGGAATACTTTATGCAAATTTAGGAATAATATCTTATGTTTTAGAAATTCATTCCTAAAACGTGAAATTACATATGATTAATTAA